>JAECUM010076605.1:0-13396 GCA_016617855.1 Megalonaias nervosa
AGAAGGAATGATTTTGGTTTTCATATGTATCTTCCTCATCTACATTTACCTCCGGTATGCTGATGTCATTTATGTATCTTTTAAAAGAGACACAGTGAGATAAAATCCATGTATATTCCGTATCCAATCAGGTCACACAGTTCTTAAAAAGAACCGTTAGAATGAACACAATAGTTAAATTCCTATTAAATTGAGATCCTGAATAAGATACGTCATCAACGTGATCAGTTATAAGAAATTCAATATTCTTCTCAGAGAACACAGAAAAATTTTGCTAATGTGATGATAAAGATAGTATTCGGTCAGTAGTATCAGCATTAGGAGAGATATCTACACAGTGTGCAATTACAGACTCTTCAGCAATGTCTGATTTATTCATGTAACCTCCATCTTAAAGTCGTTTCTCTAACTTTTTATCTCGCATTAACCTGCATAGGCTACAAAAATAGAAACTTGGAACTTTGTTACACACCAGTGCAGCTTTGTTTGTCCACCATACTGAATAACCTTTTACAAATCCATTTTTCTACCTTCGTGTGTTTTATTATGAACGAAGTTTGTAAACTGAAATTTAAGATGAAAGATATTCTGATACAGCATTTTAAAAATTGTGATACTTACATTTACTCACAAAAGTATAGTTGGGGGAGAAGCACCTTCTGCTATGTTCAGTTCTGAGCCATTTAAGGGACTGAATATCACAGGCAAGAACATATTAACATCTGTCACATGGATAAAAACAACACAAACTGTTGACCTGTGATTAAAAAATAATGAAAATTATTAGGGAAGAACTATAACATCCATTTTTTGCCAAAATAATGTCATTTTTTTGGGGTTCAACGTGCATACATTCAGGTATCAATTTCTATAATTTCAACTTCTACAAAAGCTTTTATGGAATGGACATTTCTATATAATACACAAAATCTAGTCTCAGTCTTGATTAATGGCACTTTAGCTGGAATAAAAGCAATAGTTTAGTAAGATGTGTAGAATGTTTGACATCTTTAGCATAATCAATGATTTTTGTTGTTCTCAATAAAAGCATTGAGCAGAAAAAGAAACAAGAACATTTTAAATGGCACATTTGTTTAATAGTTCACTATGCAGATACTGAAATGTTTGTGCATAAACCATTTTCATTTTTTCAGTCACAATGATCACGAGTTTGACCTCTTGATTCCAAAATTGACAGGTTTCTTCCAGTCTGTAATGCATAACTAATGTTATGGCATGGAAACCATTTTCTCTTCTTTCAGTCAAACTGACCTGCACTTTTGATCTTTTGATTATAAATTCAACAGGATCCTTTATCACCTATAGAAAAATGTCTTTTTCCCCAAAACAACAAATATTGATAGTCAAGAATAAAGAAAATTAATTCAGTAATTATTATTATTACTATTATTATTATTATTATTATTATTATCATGTCAAAGTACAATGTGTAAATTCTGTTCTTGACAGACCTCATTATATAAAGATAATTTTCATGTACCCTGCCATCACCACACCAATTGATTCCAAAGGGATGGGTGGGTAAATTTTTGTATGTCTTTTAATACTGATACATTATGACAGTTGGGAATAAAGTAAAGTAGCACATATGAAAAAAGCGTAAACCTCATAGGATCTAGAAGCCATGGTAGCTCAGTTGCTAGAGCATCTGGTTCATAATACAAGGATCCAAGGCTAGATATTCAGCCAAACCAGCCTGGGTTGGCTGCTTTAGTGTGTCCTTGGGAAAAACACTTAGCTTCCATTTCCTTGGCATGATACAGCCAATAATATGTTTAAAGTGATGATAAAAACCAACCAAACAACCGACCATTAGAGGATATCCTCCTCTCTCTCTTTCTCTCTGTTCCAAGGTCATGTTGTATCCTAATAATCCTTTGTGCTTTGTGTGTATTTTATATGTTCTATTATCATTGTTGTTGTTCTTATTATTATTATTATTATTATTATTATTATCATTGTAACAGTCAGAGTTTTACATTCTTTACTGTAATTGATGAACCTTCGCGAAACGCTACAATCAACGACATATAAGACCACCAGAATTACTCATGACAACAACTGATTTTGGTTATTCAGCAATTGCAATTTTTCAAATAGGAAGAAAAATAATTACCGATAAACATATAATGGTTGCTGGAACTCAGCTGATTACGGTACAGTGTGTACATTCGCGTCTGACCTACTGACGATTACATAGGATGCATTTGCTAATTTGGCATGATTAAAGAGAAGTTTTATAGACTTGGGGTGTTTGAGGAGATTATATTCGATTACCAGAGATGATATTCAATAGATGTCATTGATCCTTATATAAAATACTGGCCTTCATTTGATCCATCACATGTACCTTTCGTAGGTCACAGCCATTGCTGTTTATGATTCACCGAGCATGCGCAAGATAGATCTAGTATAGTACAACAGCACGGAGAGCGATATGAGTTACCAAATCACGGTTCAGCAATGGATTTTAGATAAAGTTTCAATAAAGTATTCTTTTTTTTTATGATAATTTCAACAAATATATCTTTTTGCCTGGAAATAATCCTTATTTGTACATAGATTAATAGTCTCAAGACTAGTTGGGATTTTCCAACAATATTTCAACTTCTCCAACATTCAACACTTTTCCAACAGTATTTCAACTTTCAACGGTTTTCCAATAAATTTCCAACTATACGGTATTTAAGGCCCGGGAAATTTTGAATCAACAGCCAAAACACCAGAATGCCAGTGTGCAAGCAAGGAGGCAAGAGACCATCCAAAGCCCAAATTCGTTGGGTATGTGCAGCAGTATGTAACAGCCAGAGTCAATATAGCAAGACATGGGTGTCTACTTTAATTTATTTTAGTTACTTATATAATTTATTTAATATTTATTTTGCAATTATTTTTAATACATTAACAGTTTCATTATTAAAGAATTTCTTTAAGATACACATAGCTAATGCTGTAATTTCAGTATTTAAAGTAGAACTTAAAATTTCTCTTATTTTTCTAAAATAACAATTTCTTCACTTCTAATATTTCATCTAGGATCCATTATTATGAACATGAGATATTTATATATGTGACAGTTAGTTCCTGTTCCTTGAGAAGATTTGTTTGCAACTCCCAGTTATATAAAAGTAAAAGAGTACGCCTTGACTTCAGGTTACACTGCAGTTAGAAAACTTTGTTTGGGTGATCATTGGTGACGTTTTCTCACCACATATCGCCCCGTTCTAATCAGTCGTGTGTGATTATTGAATGAGTCCAATTTCTCTTCACATACCACACTTTTGCTAATATTAATTGTGCGTAGTCATTGAATGAGCTTATTTTCTCTTCACATACTACGCTTTTACAAGTATACATTGTGTGATTATTGGATGAAAATAATTATCTCCTCATATCACACTTATTCAATTCTATAAATGTATGTGTGATCATTGAATGTATATCTATCTTCAAATATCACACTTTCTTAGACTGAAACTCTTGATCTGATGAACTTACATGCGTACGTCAGGCAAATATAATCCCCCTTATACCATACCAGATCCAACTTCAAGTAGTCATCAGTTCGGACACTGTCTAAGGGAAACAACTCTTTTCTGTCGAGACAGTAAGAGGACAAGTTGTCTCCCTTGATCTACTGCAGTCTAGTTAATTCAAGGCAACATTATCTACTAGAATCCTAAGTAATAAAAGTCATTTTCTGCCCAAGATTGTGTATTATATGAATAAAGACAATCTTCTCAATAGTAACCCCCCCCCCCTTTTCACAGCCAGTAAACAATAATAAGCTGAGTAGGAGTCAAGTCACACAGATACAGAAAGTTGGCGATATTTTCCCCTGTATATCAGTGAATGTAAGCAAAGATAAAAGTCAACCATGTGAGAACGATACCCGAATGCCAGAGTTTGCATCTTCACCATTGTGACAAGTTTCCATAAATCTAGGTGATTGCTGAATATTCAGTTTATTGCTGTGTAATGTATTTGAGTCTTGCATCTTGAATAAATATGTTTAGTATGCATACAAAAGTCTGACTCTGTCATGCTTTGAATTAAGTTTATTGCATAAGGTGTCTAGGGTTGTTGTATCAAAAATAAGTGATAGAGAAATAAAGTACCTAATGGCCAAAAACCGTTACATTACATCATTATTATTATTATCATGTCAAAGTACAGTGTGTTTGAAATATCAAAAACAATCTTTAAAGATTGTTTTAAATTATTTATTTACTTTGACCTTATGGTATATAATATTGTTCAATTGGTTTTATAAATCTCATATCAAATGAACACTTTTGTATGAGACTATATAAATGAAGCTACAATAACAGTGAGTGATATGGCAAGAATGAAAAAGAGAAGAAACTGTTGTGTATTCCAAACCTTTTTTCTGATAACACCTGTGGATGATCTTCTACAACAACATCTAATCTATACTTTGTGACATATGGCCAAGAGATGGTCTTCGTCAAAATGATTGCACCAGTTACACTGTTGATAGCAAAGGGAATTAATTCATTATCATCCCTGAGGACACTATAGCAAACATTTCCATTTCCCTTTGAGTCTGGATCAGTTGCAATTACCTAAGAAGAAAATAATCAGAAACATATATGGGTATTTTTAAAGTTTTTTCTTTATCAAAGAATGACAAACTGACAGTAAGTCAGCTTAAGTCTAATTAGATTCTTTGCAAAAAACTTGATACTGAATGGAAATGAAGTGAATGTAAAAGTTATTACAAGTATTAGTTTGAAGAAAATGGTAATCTACGGTTGACATAAAACCTACAGATACAGTAGAACCAGTCTTGAAAGACCACCCCTTCTGCCAAAATATAATGGTCTCTCAAGACAGGTGGTCCTTCATAACAGGTGAAACATTATATAATCAATAAATCTATGCATGGAGATCCTGGTCTCTCAAACAGATGGTCTGTCATAGCAATGGTCTTTGAAGAAAGGTTTTACTGTGCATTCAGTCTTCAGATATATTGACAAGATGACACAAATAGTAATACATACAATGTCCTTCACCTTCTTTTATGCTTATTAGGAACAAAAAAGATTTTAAAAAATTGACATGATTACCAACATGAATAGCATGAAAAGTATAAAATCATAAACATAAAACCTTCCTCAAGAGAATCAAGATGACATAGAAAACTTTCTGGAAATTGGACACGACTAACCAAACATAATATTTTGAAACACTAACCTGACAGACTGGACTACCAGTCACATGTGCATCTTTATGTATTGTGCAGTCTGGATCTTTACCACACTGTGGTGAGTTGTCATTCATGTCTGTTAGAATTATGTGAATAGTACTGTTGCCACTGAAAATGTTTTCATGGTATAAAGAAACAGCCCTCACCTACAAAAATAAGCAAGAAATCATTAATTGTACTGTGTAACAGCGTTTTATTATATACATAATTTCAAAGCTGGGAAATATTCCTTTAAGTTTTAAAGAATAAGTTCACTAGATTTTGATGGGTTTAGATTTGTCTGTACAAACAAAACTCAAATATACTTAATTTCCCAGTTTTGGCACAAAAAATTACATTTTTGTTGGTATTTAAATATTTTATATAGGGAAAAAGTCTTAGAGTTTCAATGGATGGGTAAATGTTGGCTGGTTCTTTACATTTGAGGTTTGCAGAACCACAAAAATGAGAAACTGGTACCCTATGAATATTAATAGAAAATTCATAGCATTTGCCAAATTTTGATACAATGAATAGGTGTAACTGTGTGTACTACTAAATTTTAATCCAGCTTTAGATGAAAAGATAAAAAAAAAGTTCCTATGATATGCCTCTTTCAGAGAAATATGTTAAAGGATCTAAAAAAAGACATACATAACCTTTGCAATCTCCATGAAAAGAAATAATTGTTAATGCAGTGATTATGGGATCAATGTTATTCATGAGTATCAACTTTTGTGGATTTTGTGAATGCTACAAACTGCAAACATCAATGGCCATTAAGATCAATTTGTATACAGCACAAAAGAATCCTCTTTCACAGTTTACCAATTTTGATTATAATGTAACATTTTGGCAAAATCATTAAAAGTGATTTCCACATTAATTGATGAACTTGCATAGACTTTTGGTCTAGAAATTATTCATACTGATCCAAATAACAGTATATAACTGTATAAGCAGACAGTAAAAAAACTATGTAGGAATAATCAGACTGTTGAAAGCTATTATGACTCTATGGTCTTGAACTAAGTAATAGAAAAGAGCTAAAACCAACATGTTTTGTAAAATTCAACAAGTAATTATTTCCTTAGAATTTATTTCCTTAGAATTCAAAGCAAAAACTGTGAAAAGCACAAAAAAAAAGAACTTATGATATCGCAAATTAAATCCCAAAGAATCCTGGAATTTCTAACACAAGTCATAATGATTAAAGTTCTGAATAAACTTTTACTGGTATTAAAAAAAATCCATCACTGGAAGTGTTGATGTGTCTTTGATGGCCTGTGTCATAGTGATGTGCCAACAGTCTTTTGTTGAACCACAACAATACAATCCAAGAATATATTTTTATTTGAGTTTCACTATAAATCCATGTCTCTATTTCCCAAAATTTTATTTTTGGTCACTTTGTATATCCAATGAAGAATAACTTGAATTAAATAATATGAATAAATAATTCTAGCCCAAACGAAATACTGGATGCAACAATAATACAACTTATTCTGCTCAGATCTTACAGCACAAATGAAGAATTTTTGGACAAACAAGATTATAGTCTTCAACTTGACCTCAGGTCACAATTAGCATTTTCTATAAAACAAACTATTACCTAACAGAAAATTTTATTCGGGAAGATTCCAGATTCTTATAAGATAAAACTTAGTTATAATAAAAGGTTTGTAACTAAAATTACAGTATAAAATGTGGTAGGTAGACCCAGCATTTCATAGAGAATTTCCAATGTTCTGAACTCAGAGAGAGATAAACATGTTGTTTACAAAACCATAATCAATCATTCAGGCCAGGTAGTAAATAAACTTGATTTTGGACAAGGTCAAGTCCAAAATGCAATTAGCAATAGCATATAATGAATGCAAAAACTAACAAACAATGTAGATTAAATATACATGATGAAGCAAAAGTCTATATGTATCAGCTCTTGACAACTGCATGAACTATAAATAAAATAACAGAATATAAAATTAATGGCATTATAAATATTTCACATCTAGAATATTTTTAATTTATTGCAAATAAATATTTACAGAATTAAGTAATATAATATTAAGCATTATTTTATGTCTGCTGGGGCATTCAGGATTTCAGATTTTTTATTCAGAAGAATTAAAGGGCCCAATCACATGTGCCTGCAATACCTGATTCCAAAACACGCAAACAAAACAGATTTAGAAAGAATACACCAAAATATCTTCAAACTGAATATTTCATATAGCCAGAGACATCTATTGCACATTGTATGTCACTGTATACATAATGGATACTCAAAGTACCAACAGTATGTAAAATTAAAAATCCAATATTGACCAATCATGGTCGCAGCAACCGCAAAAAAAGTGGTACCCCATCAGTAGTAATGATAATAATAAATTCACAGGATTTGCCGAATTAAACATACAAACAACAGATGCAAATGAGTGTACTAGTAAATTTTTAATTAGGCATAAGTTAAAAATATAAACAAATTTCCTTTGATTTGCCTTTTTGACAGAAACATGATAAAAGATATAATTTAAAGACATACATAACCACCACAATTCCTGTGTAAATAATAGTTAATGCAGTGATTATGGGAAAAAAGCAAAGAATGCTTCGTAAATATAATTAGCTGCCAGTTTATTCCAACATTCAATAGTATGATTTCAATGTTATTCATGAGTACCAACTTTTGTAGATTTTGTGAATGCTACAAAAACAAAATTTAAAGGCCAACAAAGATCAATCTGTATACAGATAAAAAAAAAAACTCCTTTCCCAGTTTACCAATTTATATTTTGATGACAATATATTTTTTGGCAAAACCATGAAAAAAGATTCATACAGTACCAGATGAATTCACAATAAAATTTTTATTTTGAAACTATTCAGATCTATCAAAATAGTAACATTATATAACTGAATAAACAAAGTGTAAATTAAAACTATGTCCAAATAATCAAACTATAGAAGCAAGCCTATATATCAGTCTTGAAAACTGTATGAATTTTGAATAAACTATGTAGGAATAATCAGACTACTTGTATCCTTACTCTATATAGCAGGGCTTGACAACTGTAGAAGTTATAAATAAATTAACAGAATATAGTTCATAAAATTAATGTTATTATGAATACTTATTACATAAAACATTTGTTGAAAATAAATTTTTGAAGAATTAGGTATTTTAATGGCAGGCATTATTTCATGTCTTTATTGGTATTCGTGAAGAATTCCAGTGTCCAAAATACCTGCAGTACCTCATTTCAAAATGTGTTGAAACAAATGAAACATGTTTTGAAAAACTACATCTGAACATCCTCAAATGGAATATTTCAAAGCCAGTTATATTTATTACAGGTTGTAAGCCACAATACTGAAAGCACTAAATGCACATGACCTAAAAAAATTTAATGACAAAATGAGAGCATAAAATGTAGTCACTATTATTCTAGTTTCCTATCATTTTTTAACACTTAACTGATTAAATAACATGACATGGAAATCAAGAAATGATTTGTCCTTCTTTCTAATCTTTTGAGATATTTTGGGATTTTAAATAAAATTAAAAAAAGAAGAGAACAAGTTTCAATAATTTAATAATTTTAATTGGGCATCTTTCAAATTGCTTCTACATTTATAAGGTATTAACTTTCTAAGAAATGCATTTGTTTGTTTAATGAAGTCTCAATTTATCTTCTTTGTGATTACCTATAAACAAACTAAGGGAATGGTGAACAAGTTGCTCACATAAAATAATCCTGTCTTTCTCACATCTTACCCCTACCCAATCATGGAAATGAGTCTATAGTTAGAAAAAGAGCATAACTCTTATGAAAATAGTGAAATTCAAATGACTGGTCAACATGCATATCCTCTGATGATGGCCATAATTTATACTAAGTTTCACATCAATCCACTAAAATTGATAAGAGTAGTTGCATTCACAAAATTCCATAGCACACTGCATCCAGCTGTAAGTAGAAATAAAGCAATAACAAAGATTTTTCAATACACACATCATTAAGTGATGACCATAATATGTACAGTTTTAAAGTTATCCAAAAGAAACTACAAGACAAATTGCATTCAGATGATACTGTCTTACACTGCATTCAGCTGCATGACAGAAAGGGGCATGATTTGTGATTTAGATTTTTAATGTAGCTTTAACAATTTTTCAGTCATATCACTACGATGTCCGTAGTGTGGCAGTTTAAAGTGATGTCTAGCACTGGGGCATCATGCCGCAAACATGTCATATCCCTCATGCTCACATTATCCTGACACCAGGCCGACCAGTCCTAACTCTAACCTCTTAATGCTGAGAGCCTAGTGAGGCAGCTGTTAGTACCATTTTTAAAAGTCTTTGGTATGACTTGGCCGGGGTTCGAAACCCATGACCTCCCGCATCCGAGGCGGATGCTCTAACCACTAGGCCACCAGAAGGTGCAATAATAAAAATTATGACAACAATGTGATTTGTCAATATGTGCATCTTCAAATAATGGTCATAACATGCATCAAGTTTTATGGGGATCTACTGTAAACTGTGACCATAGTTATGCTGACAAGATTCTGACATACACAACATATTCAGCCCCATGGAAAAAGAGAAAAAGCTATAACATAAATAACAAGAGCATTATGACTTGCCAATATGCACATCTTCAAAATAATACCATAATATGTACCAAATTTCACAGCAGTCTGAGGCCAATTGTGTTCACAAGATTCTGTCATACACTGCAAGACAAAAAGGGCAATAACTCTAATAAACATTGTGGTAGGATAGAAATTTGTTAAAATGCACATTGTCAAATAATGACTATAACCTGTACAAAGTTTTGTTGCATTCATCTGAAATCTGTTAGATTAGTTGCATTCATAACATTCAGTTGTTACAACTCTATAGTCTTAAACTAAGAAACAGCAAAGAGTGAAACCAACAAGTTTAGTAAAATTCAACAAATAATTTATTTCCCTAAAATGCAAAGTGAAAATCTGAAACGAACTTACTGTATTGTGAATCAAATCCCAAATAGTCTTAAAAGTTCTATCACAAGTCCAAAAGTATAGAGTATTCCAAATGAATTCCAATCTTGAATGTACTGATGTACCAATAGCCTGGAATAGTGCTGATGTGCTTGCAGTCATGATGTATCACAATGATATAATCCGAAATGTGTCTAAATAAATCCACAATGATCCCAAATAGTAATTTAGTCTGAAAGTGTTAATGTGTAAATTTGTAATACCAATGAATAATTTGAATAAATAAATCCTCTCAAATATTAACTGAACTCAAAGACTGATTCTGCTTCAGATGTGTTTAGATAGAAAGAAATAATTCTGATGTAAACAACCTTAATATGGAGCTTCAAACATAATAAGAAGACCAGGATGAGGGTCTGAAGTTCATTTCCAGAACATTCTTAAATTTTAGTAAAGAACATAGCAAATATCAGGTAGACCAGGAGGGGAAACCCAATATCATGAACTCAGATCTAAGTAAACATGTTTACCTATAAGTAATAATTATCTATGGGCAGTGGTACAGGTCCATTGGATCCGTACGGGAAGGAATAAGATGCTCCCACCCCAATGAGTCTCCCAACTATGGGTAAAATAGTGTGATGATAGCACAGCATCACTGGGCAGAAGTCTTCCTTGATGAAGTCAACAGCCAGTGGGGAATGGCTACAAGATGAGCTCAATGACCATGTGCTCAGGGCCAGGGCATGCCACATTATATCAGTGGATTTTGGCTGTGGTCATCCAGTCTGGAGAAGGATGAGCTCTGCCAGGCAGTATCTTGTCCCTGACACACCACATGAAGACAACTAACAATTCTTTCATACCGGATCAGTCGCAGCCCGGGTCAACAATGACCGCGCTTTCCGTTGCTCACCAGAACAGAGGTAACAAGTATGCTACTGGTGCCCCCACTACCAAGATCCATGGGAGAGACAACATCATCATTGGTACATGGAACATTAGAACACTGAGGGCTATTGGAAAGTTGAAAGAACTTACACACGAATTGGAGAGGTACAACTGGAACATTATTGGTCTCTGTGAAGTGCACTGGAAAAACTTCAGCAAAATAACAACAGATGAAGGGCATAAGCTCTGCTTCAGCGGAAGAGGGGACAAACACAATCATGGTGTTGGATTTCTTGTCCACAAGGGATTGTAAACAGCATTATGGGTTGCAGCCCAGTCTCAAGCAGGATCATTACCATCCACCTGAGGGAGACTCTCGTCAACATCACAATCTTACAGGCCTAAGCAACCACATCTAACTATGATCACAATGAACTGGAGAATTTTTATAACCAACTGCAAGATGTCATTGACAACTCACCCAAGAAGGACATTGTGTTGTTTGTACAAGGAGACTGGAATGCAAAGTTGGGAGTTGATTCACAGACAAACTGGCAAAGCACCTGTGGACCCTTCTGCAATGCAGAAACAAATGAAAGAGGACTTGGAGTTTGCTGTCTACAACAATCTTGTGCTAGCCAACACATTTGGCCCTCACAAAGCATCTAGAAGATGGACCTGGCACAGTCCAGATGGACAACATCATAACCAGATTGACTACATCTTGGTGAAAAAACAATTCTGCACAGGACTAAATATCGCCAGAACATGAAGTTTTCCAGTAGCAGATATTGGAAGTGACCATGATTTATTAATTGCAACATTTCGCCTCCACCTGAAAATTATCAAAAAGCCTATCCAACCAAGAATCAGATTTGACCTTGAAAAATTGAAAGATCCAAAAGTCACAGAAGGCTTCCAAGCAAAAATGATAGGTGGTAAAGTTGCACCTTTGATAACCCTGGGACAGCCAAGATACCGACCTAGAGTCCTTAACAACCACTTTCAACACAGCTGTGACTAGCACAGCTAGTGAGATCATTGGCAAATATCGTTGAACAAAGAAACATTGGATCACAACAGATGTCCTTGAACTATGTGACAAAAGAAGAGAACTGAAAAAGGGAAAAAGAGATCATGAAGGAGCTAGAAAATACAGGGAGATAAACAACATGATAAGGAAAAGCATGAAAAAAGCAAAGGAATCCTGGATAGAAAGACAATGCTGCAAAATCGAAGACAGTCTGAGCAGAAATGACAGTAAAATGGCATATCAACTAGTGAAATATCTCACAACCCATAAACAAGGGAAAACTACCACCATCCAAGACAAATCAAGAAAATGCTTCACAGAAGATCAAGAGATCCTCCAGCGATGGACATTATACTGCTCAGAATCATACAATCATAAGACCCAAGGAGATCAGGCAGAAGAAATTGATGACAACCCCATTTTTCGTGAGGAAGTAGAAATTGCAGTTAGGTCACAAAAGAAAGGAAAATCAGCCAGCATTGACTACATACCAGCAGAGCTCATTCAAGCAGAAGAAGAGATAGTCACAGTCCTAACAACAATCTGCAACAAGATATGGCAGACAGGAGAATGGCCCACCACATGAACTCAATCCTTGGTCATCGTGCTGCCCAAGAAAGGAAACCTACAGCTATGCCAAAACTACGGAAACATCAGTTTGATCAGTTACCTGAGCAAAGTCATACTGAAGATAATTCTGAACAGAATAAAGCCTCAGGCAGAGAAAATTATTGCTGAAGAACAGCAGGCTTCCAAGAAAGGAAGTAGCACCACAGAACAAATCTTCAATCTCAGTCTCCTTTGCAAGAAATACTTTCAGCATCAGCAGAATCTATACCACGTCTTTATAGATTTCTAAAAAGCCCTTGATAGGGTATGGCATGCAGCCTTATGGGCAACTATGACGACGTAAAACATCAGCTCAAACCTGGTGCAGGTTGTTGAGCACCTCTATGACAAAGCCACCAGTGCTGTTCTCATCAATGGCAGCAGAGGAGATTGGTTTCAAACAACGGTTGGAGTCAGACAGGGATGTATACTGTCACCTACACTCTTCAACATTTTCCTGGAAAGGATCATGGAGGATGCCTTGCATGACCACAAGGGCACTGTCAGCATCAGAAGAAGAACAATCACCAACTTTCACTTCACAGATGATATTGATGGTTTAGCAGGAGATGAACAAGAACTGGCTGACTTGGTTGAGCGCCTCAACACAACCTCCACAGCATACGGTATGGAGATTAGTG
>JAECUM010076610.1:0-15364 GCA_016617855.1 Megalonaias nervosa
CCTCTTCCACCTCTGCATTGGAATAGATAAATAAACAAATAAATACACGAATAAGGCAGGTATGCTACATGTAATTCAAAATTGCTTTCTTGTTTGGTGTTCTTGACGATAATTGAGATCTGTACCAAATGGTATACATACGTTTCGTACAGATTTTGATGCAATATAGGGAACACATTTAATGCCTCCAAGAATGTTGTATATGTATATATTGTTTGCTTTTCACTTTACTATTCTAATCGTTGACCTTTGGCATTTACATCAATTATCTATACAAATAAGGTTAGCTATATCAGTTTAATCTGGTATAATTGCCGTTTTCATATAAATTATTGGCGTTACATAATCTTTCTGAATAATGGAGTAACGTTTCAGTCTTCCTTAACATGTAGGTTATGAATATAGAATATACATTTAAAAGAGGTACAGAAAAGCATTTATGTTGAATAATAATTTCTTCAAGCCTTATTTCTATTTTGATTTTTTATAAACCTTATTCACAGATGATTCTTGTACAATAGTGTCCAGAAACGGAATGCATTGATATGAGTAACGGCCATATTAACTACTTGGGGATTACGTAACCATACTTCAGTTCTACACTCACTTAGTAGAATATCTATCTGGAAGCTTGTCTTCATATGCATGTCAGTGGGTGTTCTTATAAGTATTGTTTGAGGGTGGAAAAAGTAATGCAATTTTGCTCTTATGTGTGTTTCTTTACGTATTATGATTTACAAAATCTAGAATTGTTAGTTTTACACCCCACATTTGTTTTAAGGTAGAATACGTGCTCTGTCTGTCTATCTATCTATCTATCTATCTATCTATCTATCTATCTATCTATCTATCTATCTATCTATCTGTTTGTCTATCCATCCATCTATCTATTATATCTATCTAACACAAAATAAATAATTTAAACATATCCGTCATTCAAGGTTCTTCATGACCAGTGAGAAAATGATGCGTCTGTGGCCTAAACGTTAGCTAATAAGTTCTGAATTTTGTACAATACATTCGCCTATTATTGTCCTTATAACCCAATGTTCGGTAAAACTGTCTTAGAATTTGGTAATTGTGTGTTATTAAGTTTGTAGAAGCTGAAAACTCACATACTACATATTCTGAGATCTAGAACAAATTATGGAAAGAAAACACGACAATAAATGACACCAACGAAAAGTATGTAAGTGAGAATGAAGAAATAAATTCCATATTGTTTGTAGTTCGTCTGCCCCATATATCGCTCATTGTTTCTATCAAATGAGACTCGGCTGTTTGTTTCTCACTATTTAAAGACAAAAGCTTTCCCATGAAGATAAAATTAATTTGTGAAAAGGACTGTTTGCTTTTGGATCGATTGAGAAACAGAATACGCTTCACTGCAAAATATAATATGTCCTTAGTGAGGTATACTGGACGACAGTTGGAATCACTCATGATATTAGAAACAGAATTAGTGTATATCTTTGCATAATTCACTTGTTACAGATATCAATCATTGCGCGGTCTCTGAAGTGGACTCAGAAGGTACTGTAGGCTTTACTAAAATTGTTCAATGTTCTGCTATTTAACTTTACAGTTGAACAGTGATTTCGTTGCCTGTCGTGTGACACAATAATCCAATGGATTTCATAAGCATTCATATCCAAGAATATTATTTGTTTGCATTTCAGCGGTAAACTTCTGTGGAAGTCTTCCCCCCCATATGCATTGCTCAATAATTATGAAAGTAGAACGAATATTTTGTGACCAAAATCAATGTGTTGACAACCTGTAACCAGAGAGTGGTCACATTTATACAAAATCTTGTTCCTAGTTGTTACTACCTCAATACGCAAAAGGCATTGTTTCATTGTCCCGTGTCGCTAGATCAAACTGCGCTTTTTATACAGCCGTAAATGGTCATAATGTATGCAAAGCTTGAAATTCATTTTCACAAATTAATCCATTCCAAAACTCTCGTCATACATCGCTTATGTTGGTACGATAGACCGTATTCAAGTAATATGCTCAACAGGATGAAATAAATGTAACATAAATATAAAGACTGAGAATATACGCCATAGTATCAACAATTTAAAATGAAACAAGTCAGCATTTTGCTGACTTCCCGATTCGGGCTTTGTAAAGAAATAGCTTCGTTTATCCCACTACAAGCGTGCAATTTTAGTTAGCAGGCATATATATTTCTACATCATGCCACCTTTTCAGTAGAAATTGCTAAGTATTCTCATTGCATTTGAAGGGGATACAAGGGGTCAGTTACGTTATATACCAGATCATTATCAACTGTGTTAGCAAACTTTGATCAAAGGATTATCTTTAACTGTGGATAGCAGACAAACTAGCATGGCAGCTAGCAGCAGGCAGGGTGAACCCTACAACTTTTTTGCTCGAGTCCGTTAACAAAAAATAAAGGTTCCTACAGGGGCTGAAAAAATAATGTCAATAACGCTAAACCGAACGTCCTAACTTTTATTATTACCAAAACGGATAATGTTAGTTCATTTTTGTTATTTTATTTTTGATGTTTTGTTTTTTATGTTATAAGGCGTTTAGTTTACTCAGCGGGTCACTTAAGTTTTGTCAGTCACCCTGCCTGCTGCTGTAAATTAACCAAAGATTTTATCTAGACCTATACGATATCTGGATCTTGGATCATGTAAATTTATTGTAATAAATCCAAACGGAACAGCTTGTGCTTGAGCAAAACAGTTTTTGAACTTCATCATATCCATATCCCCTGAACACCAAGTATAATAAATATTCTGTAAAGTATAATTATCTACTCCATTAAACATTACTAAAATATTGCAGTTGTCTCTGATCACTTTAGGTATTTGTGTATATCGCTGAGTGACGTATATAACATCTGTATTCTTGTGTCTACCTCGAGAAAATAATCTAGCTGGATTTGTTTGTCTGTCCAACATAACGTCATCGTACACCACTAAATTATTAATAAATCCATTTAGGTCATCTACAGATGAAGCCTCATCAATATCGGTGATAAAGTCAACAACATCATCACCGTCTTCATTCAGCAATTTTGCATTTTCATTAAAATCTTTAAGCGCTTCGTAACAGTGTTGATCATCTACGGATGGTGCTACTAAATACAATTTACTCCATTTTAACCATCGCATTATTAAATTTAATAATAGTTGTGTTTTACCTGATCCAGATGGATCTATTATAATCATCCTTATCGAATTTGGTAATGCTGGATGATGCTTCACTGGCTCCTGTTTTCGTGTCGCCGAAAAGTCAATTATATCCATATAATAAATAATATGAGTCTATATTGTGTTCGGTGTAAAATTCCTACACCCACTGCTGAACTAACTACAATAACAACAAAAAATAAACGACGTGCTCTGACAGGCAAATGTGTAAAATGCGGTACGAAGAAATACAAATTTGTTAAAACAAAGACAGGTGGAGATATAGCCGCTTTATTAGGAAAATTACCAGGAACTCCGTGGGCTAAATACCCCGGTGAGAAACATAATCCAGGATATAATTATTGCGGTCCTGGAACTCGACTTGATATCTGACTTGATAATCAAGATCAACCAAGATCAGGAGAACATCCAGTAAATAAGATTGATAAAGCATGTCATGTTCATGATGTTGCGTATAAAAGTAAAGATTTACAACAAAGGCATCTCGCAGATGTAAAATTGATTCATGCATTAAATTCTATACCTAATAAATCTGTCAGAGATAAATTAGCTAGTTTTCTAGTAAAATCTGCCATGAAAAGTAAAATAATGCTAGGGGCTGGTAATTAATTATATAAATATTATAATGGAATCCATTTATTATAGCCCAAGAGGATATTGGAGAGGCAGATCAGCTATTACTAAATTATCTGAAGCAGCAAAAGTTTCACGTTCTGTTGCTGCAGCGTGGTTAGCACGACAGGCAATATGGCAAATTTATCTACCACCACCTAAAAATATTCAATATGCACATTTTGATGTCAGCGTTCCTAATGAGGTTCATCAAGCAGATATTTTATTTTTACCACACGATACCATTAAAATTGGTAGACGTCAATCACGCACGTACAAATACGCATTAACTGTCGTTGACGTTGCAAGTAGATATAAAGAAGCTGAACCATTATCAACAAAGACAGCGTTTGAAGTTTCATCTGCGTTTGAACGAATTTATCAGCGAGGCCCTTTGCGATGGCCACGGTTATTACAGGTTGATCCTGGCAAAGAATTTCTTGGAGTATTATCATCGTTGATGAAAAAACATAACGTTAAAATCAGACGAGGACATACTGAAATTCATCGTGATCAGGCAATTGTTGAACGATTTAATCGAACACTTGCTGAGCGGTTATTTGGATACCAATACGCAAAAGCAATATCTACTGATATTAAATCCGGTGAGAGATCTCGTGAATGGGTTGTAAGGTTACCAAATGTGATAGCTGCATTAAATAACGAAATTACTCGTTCAACTTCAATGAAACCTTCTAATGCGATCACAAAAAAAGATATACCCCGTAGCAATGACAGACAACAACCTCAACCAGTATTAGGTAATGTAACTGTAAGATATTTATACGAACCTGGCGAACTTGAAGGTGGTAAAAAAAGAGCAACTGATCCTATATGGAGCGTGACTACACATACAATTTCTGGTGTAGTTAGATCCACTGGTAGACCTCCAATCTACAGATTAGATTCAAGAGCCCCTCAACGTGGATTTGTGCGTGAACAATTACAGGTAATTCCTAAAGACACACAATTACCACCACATACAATTACATAACCAGAACCTCTACATCGATTGCATTCAAGACAGGTCAGCATCACATTATCACGTGTATGACCAAGATCACTATTAATTCTGTCTACGGTAAATTGTCTTGGATTATTATTCGAATATTGCCATAACATATTACAGTTACAACTTGCACAATTATTATTCTGTTGTGCTTTTAGTTTTATAATAAATTTAACATCAATATCAAAGTCACGCTTATTTTTTTTATCGCACTGCTTATAACCAGATAGTTTTTTTCTTATTACGTCATTATTAACAGTTTGATCATTATTTTCTGTAAAAATTTATAATAACCCTATGTAGTTGAGATATTCTTCTGACTCTAGAAACTGCGAGATAGACTAAATTCGACCATTCAATCCGATCATCTATAATCCATATATTTGTATCAGAAATAGTTAATCCCTGTGATGAGTGAATAGTTATAGCATATCCTAACGTCCACGGTGATGTATTCATATTCAGCGCATTCTCAACGACATTAATATCGACTAAAATAATATCATTCAAGACAAGATTCTGTATTCCACCACCAGGAATTTCAACATCAATATTCTGTCGTCGAGTATCTGCCGGGCGATAACACAAAGGTACAGGTAGATCTGAAAACTTGCCTTTATGTAACATAAATAATTTATTCTGTAGTTCATCACGAACTATCTTTCTACTTGCAACTATTAAATCAGCGGGATTCCATAAATTTAGAAAATCATTCATAGAAGTCTCTGGAATTACTCCTCGCATTATTTCACATTGTACTCTATCTGGTTGTAGTCTGATTAATCTTTTAAACTCCTTCAGCGGTTCATCAATAGCTCTATGATCGTCATTTATTTCCTCATAATAATCTACGTTATTCTTCAGCCATTCATGTGGAGACTGTCCAATAAAAGGTGGTGGTTGACCATGATCACCGCACATTATTATAGCAGTATTCTTCGTCAATAACCATTCAAGAAATGTTTTTTAATATTTCTAACGACACCGTGCATACCTCATCCCATATAATATATTTAGGTATATATTTTTCACCCATTCTCTCAGGAGTCCATGTGTCTACACACCATCTAAAGAAACTATGATATGTACACGATTTTACTCCTCGCTCTTTTATTTCTCTGGCTAATTTATGTGTCGGTGGCAAAACAATTATATCCGAATTATTATTCATGAATAATTTAATCACACGCGTTGTTTTACCTGAACCACCACATCCATTAAGATACACAGTCTTATATCTAGCCACAGGATCATATACAGATGGTGCTGATGATTTTGATATTTGAATATTATTTTTGTAATATATTCCCCTAATTTCAACGTCGGCAGATTCAGAATAGCTAAGTATATTTTCTTGTTTTATTCTCCATGATCCCCATTCACCATTACCAAGTAGCGGTTTTAATAAATCTGTATATTGTTTATTTATATAAAACGAATCCATGGCGACTCTGACAGCATCACGAGGAAATCTATTTATCATAGACAGTAGATTTATAGAAACATATGCCAATATAGATGATCTTAAATGAGTAAACTGCGGTGAGTCACCATCAAGATAACTCACAATTGTACCTAGTTTGGTTCCGTCTGACAAATAAGCATTACTCCGATTTATAAATGTATTTTTTTCTGTTGTATCAACTATTATAAAATCGAGTTCAGCATCGTCCATAATCAATCTTGTACAGTGTCTTTTATGATCATATGCTCCTCCTTGAGTAAATTTACCAATTATCTTTCTACCAAGATCTTTTGCAAGTTTTTCATCGTGCTCGTCCCTGCATTTACGTATATTATTAGTAATTTTAATAATGTCATCTTCATTAAGATTAGGAAATTCTTTCCTGGCATCATCAATATTAAATCTATTTGGTTCTGGTAACTAAACTTGTTTCTGTGGACTATACGATATAATCGCCTCACTCACCTTCAATAATGTTAAAATTCCAACATCAAGCATATATCGCAATAGTACTATTGGAACCCAACATTTTTCTGAAAAATGTCTTCCAAACCAAACATAAGTAATCGGATGGAGATTTTCTGCAAACTCAAATGATTCTACATGAGCAAATCCGGTTAAGTCAAAATCTGGCAAATGTCCGTTTATCGCAACCCTGGTCATCTCGTGTGATGGATGTCCGAATCTCTTAAAGTATTCAGAACATTCTCCGTATCCAAGAAAACTTCCAGGATAACACGCTACCATATCGACGGATATAACGTCATTACACTTATATTTAGTATTCCATAATCCTCCATGTCCATATTCTACACAGCTTGTATGAATATCTTCAAGAAATTCCGATCGTGTTGGTTTCCATATTTTTTTTTCCTGAGCGAAATGAGCCGCTACAGATGGAACTGTAAAACAATTATTTAATAATTGTCTAACTTTGACATCGTCTGAAGTATATTTTAGCGCAAGATGTTCCATTTCTACATTAAGAGATTCTGTACGGTAAATATCACCATTAGGCCGTACAAATTGATCGTAATAATCATATTCTGAACTTTGAAATAACCAAACGGATACAGGGTCACTTTTACTGATATTTTTGATAAAATCAAATATATGTCCATCATAAAATTTAACCGCTCTATCTCGTGGAAATATTGTTACTGCTGAGGTCCACGCATGCGAATTATGATCAATAATATCTATTGGAGTTCCATTTTTTGTGCATTTTAGTTTATATAAAATCTCTCCCGTCAGCGTCTTTACTGTTATTGGAAATCTTAATTTCTTTTCTAGATCAGCAACATCTTTAATAGATGCTCCGGTATCTTTAACTGATTCTGCCCAAGTATTTATTTTTTTACGTCTTAAATCTGTTAAACAATTACCACGTATCGCGTTTGTAAAATGTTCTGTAACTCGTTCAGCTACACAGTTTATTCTTTACTCTGACAGTTTCATAGGCTTTAGCTCCCCGACGTCAGGTTTATTATTAAGCGGATATATTGCATATACAACTGCAGTCACAGTGTACCCCCGTTCATAATATGGTTTATCAATACCAGTCAGTATTCCGGGCTTAGATTTATTATTTAAGAGAACAATATTATTTCCTGACTGTATGCGTACTGGATCGCGCTTATCACGAATAATCCAAATATCTTCTTCTATATTTACAATACATTTTATTAAAATAAAATATTTTTGATCATCAAGGTGATTAATAATTACTTTTCCCCGTTTGTCATTCATCATATTAGTAACATTTCCAACTCTGAATGTTGACCATACATGAGCAGCACCACTATTACGAAAATCATTTTTTGCTTCACGAATACGTTCGGTTACATCCTCATCCGTTAATGCCAGACCCTGCATCGAAGTACTAAGTTTATATTCTGGTAGTCTGTCAAGATCGAATCTACCAGGGGAAGGTTCAATAACGGATAATTCCTCCATATAATTAAGACAAATATTTAAATTAAAATTTTAGTATATATATAATGATTGAAACAAAAAACAAATGTGCTTGGCTCAGAATTGGATATACTTCTCTTTGTAATAAATCGTGCGTGAACAAATACTGCTACTACCATATGCAAAATATCAAAAATGGAAATACAGGACCAATACCGTGTATTCAGTGTGGTGTTGGAGTCAGAGGAAAAACTCAATTGTGTCTAAAATGTGGCGGAAAAAAAATACAGAGAACTAAAACGATATTATGACAAAAAAATAATACTTTGCTTTGACATTGTCAGGTAAATCTCCTATAAAAACCGTAGAAGATTATCTGGCCAGATTTCAAAACAATGATTTAGACAAATAATATTATATATAAATGGAGCAAAACGAATTTGTGGCTCATCCCATAATAATAAATTATGAAGCGTCTCGAGATGGTGTAATCAGGCACTGCAGATTGAAAAACCCAGTCGGTAGTCTTAATAAACGTGGTTATTTTGGATTTAATACCAGTGGAAATAAAATTTATTTATCAAGTAGATTTATCTACGAATGTCATTTTGGATTGATCAAAGATGGATTTGTAGTTGATCACATTGATGGAAATCCCAAAAATATTCGGTTATCTAACCTGCAGGCTATTACACAAAGTCAGAATTCTGCACGTGGAAATACAGGAAGGTGTAAAGTATTCGGAAAGAGAGCTATTAAATCCAGAAATACAGAAACAGACCAAGAAATAACTTTCCCATCAATTAATGCGGCTGCAAAACATTTTAGCATACATCCACAATCGGTGCAATGTGTTGCAGATAAAATATACAAATCTGCATATTCAATAAAATACGATCAGAAGATAATATTTGAATATATCTAACTCTGTCTTCCTAATAAATAAATTGTATATAGTTCGACTCTATATTTTGCCATGAGTACCTTCACCGTCGCTACTCTCAGTGTCACTTTCACTTTTGACAGAATCAAATAACATAATCTTTCTTAATTGCATTACACGATTATCAACAATATTCACGAGACAGTTCGGATCTGATATTTTCGATCGAACGTGCAAGAGGCGCAAATAGCTTTACCTGTTTGTCATTTACCATTGCCAATGATTCTAACATAGACTGATAGATTAATTTTACGAATTTATAATTGGATGGTAATGTGTTATAACAGTAGGTGCTGTCATCGTCAATGTTGATAATAATAATCCTATTCCAGCAATAACAGCAGAAACCGAGTAAACAACTACATCAATAACAACTATACGTCTTTTGTATTTTTTTATTTCCGTGTTATAATAGTCGATAAAATTATTTAGTTTAGTGAGACGCTCACATACCCGATTGCATCTGTAACGTTGAACGTCGATGTGAGACTGAGTTTGATACATTATACTAACAACGTCATTTAATTAAGTTTCAGTTACGAATTCTAGGCACCACCAGTAACGTCTCGGAGGCATTTCCGTTCATATCAGCGTAAAGGTTTCTTTTATATTCTCGGTTAGCATCACCAATAGAGGATTATGATATACATTTGGTGATAATGAAGTTGCCGCAGTAATTTCCGAACCGTACATAGATAACCTGTATAACCCAGTTACTTCTGCGGTATATTCGATTATGTTATTTTGTGGTGTCCATGTTGATGATTCTGATTTTACTGTATATACGATATTTTTAATTTGTCCGTGTGGAATTTTAATCAGATTAGTTTTTTGAACAATATTAGGTATTCCATTGAAAATATCATTGAGTTTCATGTTAACATCGGAGAGTTTTATGTCAACGGATGGTGAATCACCAAAAAAATCTTTAATGGGTTTGTTTACATTTTTACGAAAATTTAAGAACGTTTCTACATGTTTGGAAAAAGTAGCACTAAGTGTAGTAATTTCGTCACCGATTGTTTTTAACGAAGTTGAAATAGGAATTTCCTTATCATCGACGTATTTCTTCGTCGCAGCATCAAAATCATATTCTGGTGTTCTAAGATTATTAATACCATTATTATTCATATTAAGAAATGCACGCATTATACCGCCGCTGACCAATACGTATTTAGATTTTTGATTGTCGACATATTTCTTTGTTGTAGAGTCCGCAACTTCGGTTGGGTTTCCAAGACCTGTAATTTTATTTTGATTCATGATAATTGAACCTGTAAATGAATCACCAGCTTTCTTAATATAATCGCTGACTGACGTACCGGAATCTTGTATTTTACCCTGATCAGTAAAAGTAACTATATTATTAACAACCGCATTAAGAACTCGTATAAGTACATCTGGCAGTTGTATATTACTAGTTTTTAATCGTCCTTCTTTATCCTGAAAAACGACTACTTCATTTTGATCCACACTGGTTATATTTAATAAATCATCAATCTCATTTCTGAGCTGATCGAGAGTTGCGTATTTAGATAAATCAGCTTGCTGATGACCTTTACTACGAGAAGATCTTCCGTAAATATCCACCATTATATTTACTAATGTCTGTTTAAATGTGACGTCGTAGTATATTCATGTACAACTTTGTGAGGTGGTTTTGTTGATTTTGATATAGCATCAAGTACGTTAAGTACTTCTCGACCACATATTGGTGGATCAGTTAATGTTTGTGTTGGTAACGTTGAATACCATATTGGAGTACTTTGATAGCCGCTAATATACTTTAAGAATTCTTTTGGTGGAACTAGTCCATATGAATCAAAATAAATAATTCCACGTGGATCAATTGCATAAGCGACCCAATGCGTGCCTGGACCAGAATTTTCATCGAGATTAATAATACCTGTTTCAATATTGTTTGGTTGTTTTTGGTAATTGATCACGCATAAAAACTCCTCTAAATTTTTAAATTTTTAATTTTTTAGCAGCATCTAGTAAATCAAAATTGGACATAGGAGATATTAGTAAACTGTTCCCGGTAATCTTAGGCCTTTTCCGTACCATGAATGTGGAGTCCCTGGTAATCTTAGACCCCTTCCCTTTTTTTTAATTCCCTTTCCTGTTGCTTTCTTTAATGCCATTCCAGCAGCAGTTCCAACAGCGCCTAATGCAGCTGCTTTTGCAACAGCTGGGGCTGCAGCGGCTATTAATGCTGGTATAGCAGCAAGAAGTGGAAATATACCACCCGTCTTAATTATATCTTTAATGGCACCCGCAGAAAGATTAAGTTTTATACCTTTATTTGATTTTTTTTGCTTCATCGAAATGCCCGAGCTGACGTTCTGTAAGAGATAATTTATTTGAACCGCTCATCTGATCTTTCGTTAGCAATATTTTTAATCCACAGTTATTTTTTGATGCTGATTGTATCCTTTTAATCTGACCAGGAGTCAGACTAACACTAACGTGATTATACGACATTATAATATTCATAAACGATTTAATTACATGTTTTCTACTGGAGCATCAACTACTCGCATTCGTCCACCAACACCTTCAAGTAACATCGATTTATCGCTGAGTATGACAGCAATTGCTCTGTAATTGGCAATAGCTCCTATTGTCACACGAGCTCGAAAGTGTATATCGACTACAGACTATCTGGTTAAATCTAAATGTTCGAGCGAAAAGTAATAAATCGGATATAAAGTTGTAAAATCCAATTGTGATATTTGTAAACCAGTATCAATATTTTGATCACGACCCATGAACGTCATTAGACGATGATATGCACGTGCTACATGATTTTGATCGAAATTCAGTAATATATCCTCGGATGGTTCTTGATGTCCATTTATTCTTAAAGAAACTTCAGAAACATCAAGATTATCAAATATCATAATACTACGTAGTTGATTATCCACCCGTGCAGCATCTTGAAGCGCAATAAATATATGTCGTGGCGCAGAAACACCTTGCTGAGAAGCTATTTGCCATGTAAATAAACCGTTAATATTACTCTGGATAGCATCTGTGGTCATTGTTAACCACGATAATAATGATTTACCACCTTGACTCATAAAAGAGATTAGACGTTCTTCTTCAGATACTGTTGGAGTCATCACCGGCATCCACAATGAAAGTTTTGTCAGAATTACTCTACCAGCATCACCAATGGGTCGCCAAAATGCATCATTGTCGGTTGCTTTTCGTACAAGTACAACTGTATGCTTAGCTCCGAAAATGACTTTTCTGACATTTCTACAAAATCCAAAAATATGTGATAGTGGAATCGCACATGAAAATGCTCTTCTTCCACCACGCAACATTGCTCGCCGTGATCTAAATCCTAAGTTAAAATCTGGATCTACATTAATAATCATACTTTGTACATCAGCATCGGCGTTTCTAACAAAATTTCTTGGTCGTCCTATTTCATATTGTTGATATTCTGGAGAATCAGTTGTATCCTTTGCAAACATCATTGATGGACCAGTTGATCTTGAATAATCGTAGCTATATCGTGCTAGACCTAATATTGTTGTAGCAACATCAACGTCCTTCTGAATTGATTCAATATTTTTACCATCTTTAATCGCCGAAAATGCTTTACCAGAGAGATTACCCATAGCACCAATACCTTTTTCACGAACAACATCAATAGCTTTCATTCCCAGTTGCTTTGCGATCGGTATTGCTTTTGGGGCTATCCTTCTAAATAGACCCTGAACAACATCACCTAGTCCATCTCCGTAGGTTGTCTTGTATACTGGTAATCGTGAGTTTATTGCCCTGACCATGGTTGGTCCACGGTGAGTACTATATACGATCATTTTATTATAGTAATTGTATTTAATTACGTACTTAATCACTGTAGTAGTCATCGGCAATTTCATTAATAAGAGACTGATAAACATCAACGTCCATGATACCGCCAGTAAATAATCGTCTGCAAATATCAGCTGCCTCATTAATTATTTCCCTCGAATTATTGCCGGCTCGTTTTCCTCCGATGAGTATTTCTAGTCGATCAACATCAGTAAGAACACTGCTCGGACATGAAATAAGACCACTCCCTGAATTATTAAATCCACTTCCAGATGTCTCAGGAACGTCATGGAATTGTTGTTCTTCAATTTTTTCTTTGATAAAGTTCATATAGCTAACAAAACGATTATCAAATTTACTAACCCGAGGAACATTAAAGTGGATGCGAAAAATCCACCTTGACCATTCCGTCTCGCTAACATTGATTTTAGGTTTTAATAAATCCTTTCTGTCTTTAACATTTTTAACAGCAAACGTAGCTAAATCTTCTAAATTATTAATCGATTTAATTTTATCAACAACGTCATCAGTAAATTTATTAACTAAGCCATGTTTTTGTGTTTCTACATGGGCAGCTTCTTCAAGTTCTGGTTTTTCAAGTTCTGGTTCTACAGGCTCTGGTAAAGCAGCGGCAATCTCAGTTGGAAATTCACGTAAAAGTCGTTTAGTTTGCTTGGTCCGCTCGGCTATTTTACCAGTTGCCTCTGCAATTTTCTCAGATACTGGAAGAAGAGGTTTAGTTGTCTCTGTAATAGGTTTAAATAATTGTTTTGTATCCTCTTCAAATTCAACATGAGATTCTTGTCGTTGTTGTAATTGTTGCTTGACAGCATCACGAACAGGTAAATATTTTCTAATTGCTTCTAGTCGCTCTCTTGCTAATCTAGCTGAATGTGGTTCGCCTATAACGACCATTATTAATAATATTTATACTGACTGTTTAATTTACAGCAGCAGGCAGGGTGACTGACAAAACTTAAGTGACCCGCTGAGTAAACTAAACGCCTTATAACATAAAAAACAAAAAATCAAAAATAAAATAACAAAAATGAACTAACATTATCCGTTTTGGTAATAATAAAAGTTAGGAGGTTCGGTTTAGCGTTATTGACATTATTTTTTCAGCCCCTGTAGGAACCTTTATTTTTTGTTAACGGACTCGAGCAAAAAAGTTGTAGGGTTCACCCTGCCTGCTGCTCGGCTTAGTAATTAGCTATCATCTATCTGCATAGTTATTCCTGATTCTTACGAAAGAAATCAAGGTATATAAAATTAATTATTGAGAATTACAAATATACACCAATCAGAACCGAAAGTACTATCCCTTTTGACTGTATATATACCTGATATTTGGGTATAGTAAACGTTTGTATATACCAAACCGTCGAAAATATAACTCGTTAAGAAAAAGAAAACTAAATATTACCCTTACAAAACTTAAATGTATTTGTAGTTATTGAAGGACTGACTTATTTAGAGGTTATTTGCAAATTACCCTTTTTGTTCCTACGGATGTCACTTGGAAAACACGGTTTCCAACTAGAAAGTCCAATTTATTACGAAAAAAGAATCACATTACTTGAGTCAGTTGGAACTTTCTTTTGTTACATGTTTCAATGTGTTAAGGTGATTACTCTGCTAGATGTCGTATACTTGACTTGAGACAAAACTCAAGATTTATATGTACATAAAACCGCAGATTAAATATAATATCGATTACGTGCTGTTTCCGCTAGTTATTCTCATTTTACCATTGTATTGTCTCCATTAGTTTCCTTTATTCCAAGACTTATGTTTGTTTTATTAGTTATATTTATCATTATATGCACTTTACAGTATTGATGCTCTATTCAAGATAAGTAGGCCTTGTCTTACATCATGTAATGCTATATTATTGTATGGAAGAAGCCGATACAGTGATTGTGTTTGTTTGTGGTCCTTTGTCTTCTTCCATGTTTAGCAAATGAAGGGAATAAAATTCTACAACGGTCATATAAATAATAGAAAAAGTTTATATTTCAGAGACTATGTAAAATATTTTCTCTTTCTCAGAGTTTCCTTCCAAACGCCACCTGCTGTACATTATTCTCGGTATGGGATCTATTTAAGTTGCTGCTTTCTTCGCTTGTCTTGTGTACACAATCACGGCCTGGTAAATAGAATCATCAATGTATTGAAGCTAAACAAAGTGTTATAAGACAAATACAAAAAAAAAAAAAATACTGATCGTGCTTATCATAATTTAATATTCTTATAACCTTACATTTTAATTGTAGATAATATGTGTACGATTGAATGTGATCTGAATCTGGTTATTGTCTATTCTAGGACAAACTATATGCTGAGATTCGATATGATCCTATTTAACGACAAGCGTTGTTGTTGCCTCTGATATATAT
>JAECUM010076612.1:0-17547 GCA_016617855.1 Megalonaias nervosa
TGAATCTGCCGTAGTCGCTGGAACAGCAACTATAATCGGATCATTATCCGCCACATATATAATTGCACCAATAACAGGAATTGGGTTTGCAGTTATAACCGGTATTGCTGGTATTCTTAATATAATTGCAATAATGATATATACGTGTGCGGCTGACCAATTATATGAATATCAAATATTGCTATCTGCGGCAACACACGCAAACGCCAAATTATCATCGCTGATATCATCAGGACTCAATGACGGAGCAATATCAGATCAAGAATTCGCAGAAATGATTAAGGTTTACTATGACACCGAGAAAGTCAATGTACTTCCTGATTTAAAATCAAGTAAATAATAATAGTGACTACGCAGCAAGAGCTCCTACAGCAAATCGTCGCTAACGCAAAACCACCAACATCCACGATGATATCATCGAAACTAACCCTGAATTCGATATTATCTTTCCAACGGCAATTCCAGCAAAAGAAATAGCATTAGCCCAACTGCGAGTATATCACAGTTGGCCAAATATAAGATCAAAATCATTTGGTGGATTACCCGCAAATAACTCGTTCGTTTTCTCATATAAAAATAATCCCGATGGAACTCCAGATTGGCAAGTTGTAGGAATTCCCACCGGAAGTTATCAAATGGAACAAATAAACGGTGAATTCCAACGCAGGATTAAATCGATAACTGGACGAGAATCTAAAATCACTATTACGGTTCACGAACCAACAATATCAGCCGCCATAGACATATCAACGCCGGATAACTCCACTGATATATATCAGTCATCTATCAGCATCGTACCAGGATGGCCAGAAGAAGCACCGGTTTATCAGGGACCTCAAGATCCGATCAAAGCTGATTTCGTCACTGATAAAAAAATATTTTAAAAATTTCCAGAATATCGGAGATTTTATCCAAGGTATGGAGGAGAGGAAACACGAACTTTTATCTCGTCGTCCGGTGAAAGACTTCCTGAATTTGGATTTCCTATCTTTGTTTCACGAAAATAGAAATGGGGTCTTCAACGATGAGATTTATAATTTTTTGCAATAAATTCAAAGGCGAACATAAACG
This sequence comes from Megalonaias nervosa, assembly GCA_016617855.1. Taxonomy (NCBI): domain Eukaryota; kingdom Metazoa; phylum Mollusca; class Bivalvia; order Unionida; family Unionidae; genus Megalonaias; species Megalonaias nervosa. The sequence goes on from JAECUM010076612.1 coordinate 1,072, forward strand.
AACAAGACAATGTTCGAGATTTGTTTTCGAGTATAACACAATATTACAGTGATGATGTGCGACATCAGATCATTGAAACTATGCAACATCTAAACCAAGTTGCATCAGATCCTGAAAACTAAACATCTAAACTCATCGTCGAGGACGTAAATTTGAAAACTGAATATCGACCACCTGTTTACCAACCACTAAAAGTAAATGTTAAACAAATATTTGCTAGACGTTTTGGAATAGCCGAAGCAGAATTAGTAAAATGTACAATACCAGAACTTAACAATACTAACTGAAAAAAAAATCAATCAACGATGAAAGTTTTCATGAAATTATTTTCGAGTGGAGATGAATATCCACGCCAGCGAATATTCTCCGACATAACAATGATCCCATGTTGGGGTCGTCATGTATCACCGGGTATCGTCAACATCACATCGACGATCGCGGTTAATTTGGTGTGTGACGCCATCAATGGAAGTTATTTCGTAGATACTGAAAAATCCAGACAAGCACAACAAGGATATATTTTACGTTCATTTATCCCAGAAGTACCTCCTGAGTTTTTAATTGTGTCAGTGCCCATTAATCCGGTTTATCTGCGATGTCATAATCAGCTGTTGTCACGAATACATTTTAGACTTGCTGACCAGGCTGGACACTTACTTAACCTACGTCAGGAAGTTCTGGCAATAAGTTTGTATGTTAGATTGCGACTGATCTCTCCTCAAATTATATTACAGGAATAAATATTATGGACGGAACAATTGCAGAGATTAAAAAACTAACCCATGCACAACAATTGATGGTGTGTTATTATTGTCTAAGCAAACTTCTTAGTAACATGATCGATGATGTAATCGATATAGTAAAAAAATTTAAATTAATGGAAAAAATGAAAGAAAAAAAAATCTGAATCTTAATCTAAATCTGAATCTGATTCTGAATAAATATAATAATCGGAATCGGAATCGGGATAAACATTATTATCAGAATAAATATTATAATTTTAATCTTAATCTGATTAAAAATAAAAAGTATTATCAGAATAAATATTATAACTTGAATCTGAATTAAAATAATGAATATAATCAGAATTTGATTCTGAATAAATATTATAATCTCAATCTGAATAAATATTATAATCAGAATCTGAGTCAGAATCGGAATATAAATAAAGATTATAATCTGAATCTGAATCAAAATTTGAATCTTAATCAAAATTTGAATCTGAATAAATATTATAATCTGAATCTGTGTCAGAATAAATATTATAATCTGAATCTGAATCAGAATAAAAAATAAAAATTAAAAATAAATATAATCTGAATCTGAATAAATATGATGATGATCATCAGAATAAATATTATAATCTGAATCTGTGTAAGAATTTAATATGAATCTGAATAAATTTTATAATCATGAATCAGAATAAATATTATAATCTCAATCAGAATAAATGTTATAATCACGAATCAGAATAAATGTCATAATCATCAATCAGAATAAATATTTTAATCTGAGTCTGAATCAGATTATAATTGGAATCGGAATAAATATAATAATCATGAATCTGAATAAATTTTATAATCATGTATCTGAATCAGAATCGGAATAAAATAAATATTATAATCTGAATCTGTGTCAGAATAAATATTATAATCTGAATCAGAATATAATCTGAATCTGAATAAATATTATAATCATGAATCTGAATCAGAATCGGAAAAAAATAAATATTATAATCTGAATCTGAATATATATATATATTTATATATATATATATATATATATATATATATATATATATATATATATATATATATATATATATATATACTATATATATATATATATATATATATATATATATATATATATATATATATATATATTCTTCCTACACTAAGAGAACTGCGCTGTAATAATTGTTAAGTCTCCATCAGCATCCATACTGTGTTTATTACATGTAATTGGGAAATTCCAGAAAAGAAGCTTACACCCAATTCCTATATGCATCACATTATACTGAAACTAACAATTTACTAAACAAACTGCAAGTGTCCGTGAAACAACCATAGCCTTTTCACGTACTTGGCATGGCATGACTTTGCTTGCGCAGTGACTGCTCTTTGAACAACGTCACATTCGCCACTTTTATTGTTACAGCCAGCAAAACGTAGTTACATAGTCCATATATTGATAGAGAATATAAGCGTGTCACAATGCAACAACTGCCAAATAATACTTTAAATGTATTTATGACGTCTCTATTAAAGGTTGGTTTATATCGTCAACAAGTTAACAAATTCATCTTCACATAAGTCAAAGAATTCAGACGTTTGGAGGTGATTAGTACTTGATCATTTTGCTTACCGAGGTATTTATCAAATTATTTTACAAATTGAAGTGTTGTTAATAGTTTAATTGGTTGTTTTGATGATACAATTTGGTATCTACTACACTTTATTCACTTATATTAATCTCTTGGGTCCTTTCATACTTCTCACTTAATAGTTAGTACAACGAATGACGATATAAATAATGATAGTTTCTCTTGAGCTTTGAGTGGCTATGCTGTCTTCATAATGTACATGTGTAACGTCTGGTGGCTTAAACTATAGAACAAGATAAAGTAAAACCCCAAGAAGCTTGTGTTTTCAAATTATAGATTTATTTCCCTAAAATATATAACCATGCAAAGTGGGGGAATTAAACATAAATTACAGTATGAATTCCTAGAATATCCTAAATTGTAGCATCAATTTCACTCTATAATCTCAATCAGAATAAATATTATAATCCGGAAACTGTCTTAAGGTATTCAGAATGAAGGTTTTAATGTGTGTATGTGCTAACGTGCTAGCACCACTGAAGAGTCATAGTTCTAAAACCAACAGTTTTTACTTCAAGGTAATAACTTCAAAGTAGGATATCACCGAAGTCATTGAGTTTCACATCATAATCCAATAGAGGTATTTAAATATTCAAGTCCTTGAATAAATTCGCTATGGTGTTGACTATTTAAATCAAATGTTTTCCACTCTGCTATTTCGAGGAAGAAGAATACATAAATCAAGATTATTTTTCTCTCTTACACTGCCGGCATTAAGTGTATAATAATTACAAGGTGCTTTTAAATTTCTTATATTGTCTATATCTTCGCACCAAATCAATAAAATCAGAATCGCAAAATATTCTCGAAGAATTCCAATCATGTTAGTTTACAATAACTCAATGGTCATGGTCTGACCTTCTCAAATTATTGAGCCAATCAGCAATTAGGGCGCGCATGATGTCTCAACAAAGCAGATGCAATCCTTGTTTCGCTTGATATCTTTCATGAACTCCATTTAAACTAAATGCGTGGTTTCCTTGACCGAAATAGTTTACTTGACCTAGGCAATCAACGTTTAGGGAAAGTACATACATTTTTACTCCTTTTATAACTGGCCAGCCTCACAATTAAAGAATAAAAATTAAAATGTCATCAATCCTAGCGACTTAAATAAAACTATGTTATACATTTAATAGATGATACAGATATTCATAACATACTGTGTGTCCGAGTTGTCTTATGAGTGATTGCGTGCTGTCATAAGCCTGTATCTGAGCGGTCTTATGAGTGACTGTATCCTATCTGAGAAGATAATGGGACTTGGCTCATGACAATTTATACTAGATTCACACCATTTAGGTGTGAAGTATGTGATTAAATATTTAGTCATTGTCGCTGGCTAAAACGGTTCATGATAATTAATTCTGGATACATGCCATCTGAGTGTAAAGTATGTGATTACATGTTTAGTCAGTTTGGGTAACTGAAAGGAATCATGACAACTGATACCAGATTCATACCATTTAAGTGTGAAGTACGGATTCAATTTTCAGTCCTTGTGGATGACTGAAATGGCACATGGTACCTCACACGGGATGTATAGCATCTACGTGTGAATTATGTGATAAATTTGTATCCATTGTGGATATCTAAAAGGGCAAGTGACAATTCATGTTGGATTTAAAGGGCGATGAAACAAAGGAACATGATAGAACTTACTGGAGAAAAAACATGATTCAAATGTTAAGTAAATGATTATGGGACAGCTGTTAGTTAGTTTTTTGTTGGTTGGAGAAGGTGAAGAATATATTGGGGAGGACCATGAATTTTTTCAAGCTAGGATTTTGTTTTTGTATCTTGTATCTTGTACTTTAGTATAGTTTTTTTGTACTCTTAAGTACACATGTAAATTAGATCAATCTTTAAATATTCTGCACCATAAGATTTAGTTACACCAAATATCGGAAGAACAACAGGAGATTAATCTTGTTGAAAACATATATAGAAACTGACGTGAAGCTTAAAAATCCATCCAGAAATTTATATTGAAATCGGTACATTGTATTCATCACTCCTCTACAGACCTCTGTCTGTGTCGGTTCGAGTCTTTGGCTTAGCCAATTTGTATATTTGAGGAAGCTTACCAGTAGCTTCCTGTGTGTTGGTGGTTCTTAACAGGGTTACCCTGGATTCTTCCTGCACCAGTTATACTGGCTGTTATGTATAGCATATTGTCTGTTGAAAACTGCTGTTAACCCACAAGACGAATAACATTCCTGTATAGGTGATATTTTTCAATGTTTTCCAATAATTTGTGAATTTGTCACATTCTCTGCCGTTGTCTCTTTAGACCATTTGGTGGAACATACATTTTGTTCAATTATTGTTTTATTTTGTTGTTTCAGTGAAACATGCTGACCAAGTGTAAGAAAAGCGCACAAGTTAATTTGTGCAGAATTTTTAATAACAGTTTAAATTTTTAAAATATTTTCAAACCTAGAAATGAATTTTTCAAACGAAATAACAAGAAAATGCTAAATCTTCAACAGCAAAGTTAAATAATGCATTATTTTGTTTAAGACAAATGGTATATAGAATCTGTACAACTATACCTTTAGTCCATGGTTGGTGAAGTTCGATTACTCAAAATGATGATGGAGGTTAAAGACAAAATATCTCGTAATATGTGTGTGTATATACTGAATAAAGACTGAAAAGTAAAATATGCTTTCTTAGCAAAGAAAAAGAAAACAACCCCCACTCAAATTGCCCATAATTGCAAGTTCATCAGAATATTTTGCCAGCAAAGTGCAACAACTAAACGTGTTACCTTAACAGGATTTTTTTTTTTTTTCATAACTGCTACAACTCTAGAGCAGTGGTGTTGATCAGTCGACCTTGGAAATAATGATAATAATAATAGTAATAATAATAATAATAATAATAATAATAATAATAATAATAATAATAATAATAATCATATGGACTTAGTAAAAGTTCTAGCTATGGTTTAATTTAAGCATGCCGTTCCTACCATCACCTTTCAGCCGAAACAGTGGTCTTTATTTTTGTAAAACTAAACCAGTTATGTGTATCTGGATATATTCCACTAAGGCAAAAGGTATCGGAGTAAGAACGACTAGAATAATTAGACTAAAATGTTGAGCAACAGTGTCCATATTATGGTCTGGTAACTATGTGAGCTATTTTTGAAAATGTGGCCTGAAGTTCCAAGGTCTAATGATCTTTGAACATATAATGTCGAACTGAATATTCATTGGCTAACACGGCGACTCACTCAATACATTTCAGGGTCGACGTCTTACAACATAGAAGTAATCTCCACGACTGCAACTTTTAATGCTTCTATATCAGTGACACGCTTATGAAAATACTTTGTGACTGAAACGTAGCTATATGACATACGATGCCTCGTTATGACCGTCTGTATTCACGATATTGCATAACTTTAACTCACTCTATACACCATGAAATTATTGCATGGATATACGGTAACTGTTTTCAGAAATGGAAATAAAAAATGCAAAACGCTGATTTTATCACTCAAAATAGCTGGTAATTTTGCGGTTTCCACAAGTAGGCAAATAGCCAATAGCATTAATTAAAATCATAGTGATAATAGTTTCTAATAGTTGCACTAGTGGCAAGCGTGACAAACGACAAGTTTGAAAACTATAACCAACTTTTATTAACTTAATTCTGTATGTGATAAATTACGTACCTTAGAACAATGTTTGGTTTAACGTCATTTTGCAGCGCAGGATATCATATACAAGACGGGTGGAATAGTTGGTCGATAAAGAACCCAGGAAGAACCCACGGGAGGATACGGGCAAGCTTTCTCACATATACACATTGACCGAGCCCGAGACTTGAACCCACGTGGACAGATGTAAGATAACAATGATCGGTAAAGGCGACCACTTGGCTATCCTGGGCACCTCTGGGAACAATAAATACAAATTGAAATTCACTGCTATCATCAATAATAGGTTCTTAAATTTTGGTATATAGATGTTCAGTTTATGTTTCCGTATCACAGACCTAAAATGTCAGTATCGCACACCAATCCTGGAACTGCTTTTACCACATGAAATATTCAATAATAGTATGCTGATGAAATATCCAAAATTATTTATTCCAATAAATTTGTCACTATTATGTTCATTTTTTTATGAAGGAAAATTGTGTGATGACTTTTAGATACAAAATGCACCATCTGTTTTGTTTGGTACACTATAGCTTTATCTGTCACCTACCGTCATCGCTAATGGCAGATGGCCAAAATCGCCGATTAGGCCTCGAGGCCGAGCGATGAATATAGCGAAGTGGGACCTTTATGAAAATTTCACAGTAACTACAGCCGAAAATTTTCGAATTAGATGAGGCTGAGAACAATATTTGTGACGTTGATTTCTCTGATAAATCTGGTGTGCAAAGTAGCATCAAAACACTGCGGTACAAAGCACGGTCAGGATCTATTTTATCAGGTCTTAATTCAGCGCATGGTTAGAAATGCCACCAAGTTGAAAGAAGAGAGAAACTTTCTATATCAGTACTGTATGCCTATTTGGCTGCCTACCTTGGCACATTAATGAAATCGGGCTGTTCGTACCACGAACCATATACTCTTATTAGTTACCACAGAAATTTACATAGAGATTTAAGGGACAATAACTATGGCTACAACATTTTATCTTAAAGTGATTTTGCAACCAAGCGCAAAGTGTCAAATTCTCGCTGAAAGATCTAATACAGAAATGGTCAGAAAATCGGCCAAATTAAGCTGATAAAATAACTCTAATCGAATATGTTTTTATGGAATTATGGTTAAATTAGCATTAATAACTCCGAAGCCTTAATTAAAACTGTCCGATACCATAATTAGTTGATTAAAAGCTAGTCATGCAAGCAGACAATTTAAATGGGGAGATATTAATCTAAAAAGTAAAAAATATTGACAGGAGTATTTAGAATTCAGGGAGATATCAACAAAAAGGATGGTTACAGTGGTCATCCTTATTTTAATCGAAAATAACTCTGATAAAAGAATGTTCAGAGAGATGCCTTATTCTTGCTTTCAAAGTTTATGATAGTAAAATACCTTTCATCCATTAATACACCTGAATCACATTATTACCTAGAAATGTCAAAAAACAACTGCCAAAGATTTATGATTCAAGTACCAACCTGCCGGTATGATTAAACGGAAATAGATAATGCAAACAATGCCTGAAAAATCTGGACTCACTTAAGATGAACAACAAAAACATAGTTGTCGAAAAATGTGAGCATCACACTTCTACAAGGTGTTATTCATAGCACAAGTATTCAATTAACTGGACATACCAATGTAAAGAATGAGGATAATTATGCAATCGTTTTGACCGAACAGAAACACGTGTATAAACACCTGAACCATGCATCAGCTGATCCCACTCTCAACACTAATGACTCACAATAAAAAGACATTACACAATGTAATAATCCAAACTTGACATACCAAACAGAAAACCATTTCAACCTTTAAAGTTTCAAAGCATAGCCCTGGAGACATTTTCCCGGAGCAAACGTTAGTAGGAGAACCATGAATTTGTCCTTTAATATGTTTAGGGATTAACATTTCTTGAATAAATTGGAGTATAGAATTTACAAATATCCAAACTAGAGAGCAGCAGCAACGTCGACCCTGACTGAAATTGTGAAGAATCACATAATTTTTGCAATGTTATTGAGTCTTTGAGGCGTCACTGGTGCCCAAGTAAAGTATTTCAAGTAGAAACAGTTAACGTCACATTTAAACGTGTCTTCTTTAAAACGTATCCAAACATAAGAATCTAGTCAGCATTATTGAAATACACTAAATCTTGTTGTGTTTTATTTAAAAAAGAGTTCTTACATTGTCAATTTAGAGTTTATTACATCATTACGTTCTTGTAATGATAACATTAAAATACAGAGTTAGAAACCATTGCATATTAATGAGTTTTCTATATAACTGAATGTGCTTCAAAATTCCTGATCTATTAAATTGGTCGTCAAATTTTCTTTAAAGTGTAGTTTGCATATGATTTCAGGAAGTAGAGTCAGAAATGGGTCCATTCTGATCCAAATGAATGTTCCATTTGAAAAGTAATGAAACAATCCACTTGTCTGCGAATGCATTTTAAATCCGTTCATATATCCCATGCAACGTTTAAAATGACTCGAACCTAATCAAGTTATATGCAGTTCAGACAGACTGATGACACAACTCCACAGTATATATCTAGGCCTATGACTGGTGACGTAAATGGGGATTTTTCAGTCAGTTGTATACTATTTTTCATTAAAAGTCAAATGCATAATTCATCTTGATTAAAGTATACATTAAAATAATAGAATGGAATTTGTGAAAAGAAAGAGGATATGTAATCAATACAAAACCATGTTATTTCAGAGTCTGAGGAAAGAAACTGTTTGATACGATGTAGGATCGTAAGTTTTGGCCTGACTACCTCGACATATTCCTATGCCATATCAAAAGCGTTCTTACTGTCCATTCGGATCAGAATATACACTTAGTTTTGTCTATTTATTAACTAATTGTCTTGCAAGCAAGATCGGATTCCTGAGGAAAAAAGTTGTGACCCATGCCATTTTCGTTGTGGTTTCTTTTGTAACCGTTATATAAGTCAGATAAGTTTTTCTCTCTCGAGAATGTTGACAAGTGAGTGCCTTGACTGTTGTAGCACAACAAGTACCATACTTTAATCAATATGTGTCACTGAACTACACTCAGAATCTTTCAACACCCGAACAAGTTTATCATAGTCAATCCACATTGAGTTGAATATATTATTCTGCCTCCAAAATATATATAGATTGTATGACATGAACTGATATAATGGGTATGAACTACACTTGACTAGATCCTGAACCAGAATAAGCATACTAGTGTACCCGCTTTCATTACATAGCATGTTAAAAATGCCGCAAAAGGCCACGTTATATACTGTCTCGAGTCCCATATTCTGGCTGGCAATTCTGGGACACTCCAAGGTAAAAGAATGACACGTAATTTATATAGAGTAGCTCCATAGATAATATAAATTTCTGAGAGAGTGACAGGTCTAAGGTGAAGTTGCTTGCCTTATTGCCATGCACAATAGAGAGACTGCTGGCACATATATGTTACTTTCATGTACTGTGCTCACATTTCTTTGGATATTGTAGCTGTGGCAATAATACTTGATCTAAGCACACAGCAAACCAAAATTACTGCTCCCACGATTCTGAAATGTCAGCCTGAATTAGTCTAAAGAATAATATCTTTAGCAGATATTAAAAAAGGAAAAAGAAGATTTTGCCAGAATAGGCAACACCACATTTTGAAATTATAATAAATGAATTATCAAATCGTAAACTGTTGAAAAAAACGGCATCCTATCAAGCTTAATAGTGTCATTATTTAGCATATGTGTTATGAGTTCACCGGAAATCTTTACCTAGAAAAGCTTATTTTATCCAAGACACAGGACATATATCATAAAGGCAGTCTACAAATATATCGTAAACAGTGTTTATACAAACATTTTATAAACGCATACAAAGTTTCAATAGACGAACTACAAAATGTTTTGTTAATCAGCGTGTATGCGCCATTGATATCCGGAAGTCCATTTTATCCATTGTTATTATAGTTTATCCACTTGCTAGGTAATGTATAAAAATCAGCTGTGACTTCTACATGTTATAATAGAAGCAGAAACAACGACGTGCCACTGATTAGCTTACTGGACTCGTGATGTAATTTCCTCTGCATTAAAGTACAACCTTGTGTTGTTGTGCCTAAAACTTCTGTTAGGACTCTAGGTGTTAAACTATATAATAGAAAGAAGTGAATAACACAATTTTAGTAACATCAATAAACAATCTATATCTCTTAAGTCACAAAGTATAATATTATGAGACACGTACAGTATTGTAAAATGTTCTACTTCAGACGTCACACGCACTTTTTCCGAAGATTAGCGGAAATTAAGTATACGAAGCGGGTACACTTAATTTGACAGAATTTATAGAAAATGACTGGGTGCTGCGTGATCGGACTTTCAGCAAAGTAAACTAATTTTCAACGGTGACTGTAAATAAATCAGTTTTACCTGATTGACTGGAGTTAAATCTACTTACGCATATGAATTCGTTTAAGAGAATTATTCTTCATGCACATCATGGAAAGTCAATAAAATTGATAGAAAAGTGAGCAATAATCATACGCTTTTCTCGAGCTTTCTACTATATGCAATAATCTTTCATTTTATCATGTGTCTGATGTGAGCACTGAAGTCCTTGGAATGCCTTTGTTTCTTGTGTTCTCCAAGTATAATGCCATATTTAAACACATGATTACAAGACGACCAGGATATTTGGTGTCGGATTATACCGGAAAAACACCGAGAAGAACTACCGACCCACGGATAGAGGTGACATGCAAGTGATCTATAAAGGTCAGGGCCACATTCCGTTTATCGCCCATCCACCTGGGCTGATTTGTAGGATTGCAAATATTGTAACATTCTAGTAATATATTATTGACAATTATTGCATATAATATCGCACAAATATAAATAGTAGCTTATGAACATTTACAGCAGAATGCATGATGTATATAAGGAAGACAAAACAAAAAAGAAAACCACAGAAGAAAACGACATTAATATTTCATTGATGGATGTTGGATTCTTGCTAGGCAAAAGACTTTAAAATTCCTCTCGGGTGGTCTATGAGGATTAACTCAATACATTCTAGACAGAGACAATTGTGAAACAAATCCCTTTTGTATTTTTTGGACTGCCCAAACCGTCACGAAGATAACATTGTTTGTACAATCTAAGAGAAGTTGCTTTTCACTTTCTCGTTCGCCGCATGAATGACAGTCTTGAACAATCTTCTTTTAACACACTACAACCTAGTCGATGTCTTGTATGTATCGTTTGTGTAAATCTTTCATCTACACAGCAATACATTGGAATTTTGTCTAGATTACTATTTATGTGTGATTTAAATAGCATTGCAAACGGTTGTTTTAAACTTCCAATGAAAAAGATTCCATTTCTCAAGAAACTTTGATAAATATGACTTTTGATATAGTTTCCTCCTGGCATAGGGCGTTTGGAATTTTGTTTTATCGTGATGTTGTCTATTTCTTGCATGTTGAGCACATGCAGAAACCAATGCCCGCATGTTTACAGCAGACATATTATCATACATTTTATGCATATAGAGTTTTTTTCATGTCTTTCTAATTGCATCTAATTCGTAAATGTAGCATTTGGTATAGTTTGTTGTCCTACAGATTATTCTACTAGCTTTAGTTTGTATTGTCCGTATTTAATGATTGTTCTATGTTGGGTGCAGGTACCCCAAATTATATTCACGCAGTCCAATATACGTCGTATAAAGGTGACATCGCAATTTTATAACCAATTGTTCTAAAGCTTAGAGAGTTTTCAATTTTCTTCAAAGATATGCTTATCTCATCTGTACTCATTGGTGGTGGATCCACAGTATACAAAAACGGACGAGCCGTGTGGTTGATTAAAATGTTAGTCCACCATAGAATACATGGCATTACGTTATTTTCACAAGTAACTTGAATTGTATTAATATTGGAACAAATCGATGTGAATTTAAGTAAGTAAGCATTGTTTGCATAGGTCATTAACAGAACATAACACTAACGACGACGAAAGATCTAATCCAGGAGAGATCTAAGTCTTTATTTCCAGTGGCAATACAATACCATCGTAACACACTAACTTTGAATGTGAGTTAGCTAATCAAACGTTATATAATGTTCAGATGTAAAAGATATAGTTCAAACGCACTAAAATACCGTAAGGGAAATTCAACTCAAAGCGATGTAAATGACCGGGTTTATATTTCCAATCCAAATTACTACTTATATGTTAACCTCCTTGAATCGGATTATTTTTGAGATTATCCTTGGTGCTCATCCACATAATCGTGGACGTCTGTAACGTGTGTAAAAATCACCACATCGACTGCTCGTCTGTCCATAATTACATACCATTTCTTGAGTAAGTTCTTGGTCACAAAGGAATAATATATTGAGAAGTTACAACATTATAATGACGCGTTCGGATACAGTCTAAAAAGCAATTATTATCAGAATGGGTCAACTAGAGACAACTGTGTAACTGGAAGCACAAATATTTATTTAAATAGTAGCACAACCTGCTTACATAAAGAAGAAAACAGTGACCAGTTCCAGTTAATAATCTTTGTTATTGCATTACAGTAGTAAGTTATTCGGTGCCATAATTGCTTATGGGTGGGATTTTGTTTTGGGAAGAACGCTTAAAAATAGTTTGTAAATCCATAACAAAATGTATATTGTGTAACAAATTTAACGCTAGAAAACAAATCAGACCATGACTAAGAGCTTTCAGTATGGGGTGCAATATGTCTAGAACGTAGTGACTGCAGTAATTGAGTATTAGCAGAAAAGGCAATGAATTAAAGAAGGTAAGTAGTCTTGTGTTTTTTGCTAGTAAAGAAGGAGATGTAACTGTACATAATATTTATCTTAGGATTCTTTCTGAAGCAAACAAGCACAAAAATTAGAAAAGGACCTTGTATTGAACCAGATATGGAGAGGAATAATACAGACTTGTATGTTTCTTGCATTCAGATAGGATGATATTATTGTATAATCATATTACACAATCTTCTGGATACCGGTTTAGAACAATTTCATGAAATGTTGGGTTTGTAAAATTAAGCAATATGTTAATGGGTTACTCATTTTCTAAAACTCTATTACATAATTCACAAGTAATATCCACACATAACTGAATATAGAGTTGTGTCCTACAATACCTGAATTGGCTTATTTTCCTTGTACGATATCTATCTATCTATCTATCTATCTATCTATCTATCTATATATATATATATATATATATATATATATATATATATATATATATATATATATATATATATATATATATATATATATATATATATATATATATATATATATATATATATATATATAATCTAGTCATAATATTCCTTGTTGAGAGGCCAAAATGTATCAAAATACTCAATATCGTTATTTTAGAATTATTATAAATATTAACCCAATGTGTACCATTTCCTTTATAATGTCCTCAATATTGGTAATCCTGTTTTCATCTGGGTTTATATTTTCTTTGCTAAAATAACAAGAAATTTTTTCATCTGATTCTTTTTGTCATAATTCATTTTATTTTCAAATTCTGCAATTAGCAGATATATTTCCTGGTGGCAAAGAAATTATCTGACTAAAATATTTTGATATCTTTTAAACATATCCATGGTAACATGAATCGTCTACCCCTAATGCCGCTGCTAATGCAGCAATCAATGGGCAAATAAACCCACCTTGTTTAGCTCTGTTTTAATACTCATGGATCAAGACCATGACATTTTAATTTGCTTTCATAACGCATTGCTCCACCTCATTTTATCACGTCCACGTATTTGCGGTCCGTTAATCCTAAGTTTAATTTGCTGAGTTGTTCCTTTTTTTTCTCACATGCTCTGGTAGTATACCATTATGATATGATATATTCAATAACATTTTAATGCAAGGCATCTTTTAATATTAAATAGTATTGATTTGTATTAGTAATGCTATTAATTTTGTCTGGCGTTTTGCAACTTCCGTCCATGCTAATACCTGGTCCAGTTGTTTCCCCTGTGATGCCAATACTAGCAGCAGCTAGTTCAAGTCCAGATAAAACATTGCCTTAGGTAGGTAGCATCTTTGGCACATGTTATAGAACGTAACATTGTAAAATAACTCGAACGACATCATTTGTTTGTTTGATCATTAGGGAGTTTGCAAGCACTAATGCATATTCCTGCTGCCTCCATTCTGGTACAAGGAATTTAGAAAACAATTAATTAATCTGTACCACTATAAAATTTTCTTGGTCTAAGTGTCATTTCTAGTTGTGTTACTTCTACTTGTGCATCTTAGGTATAATCACAAACAATATTAGTTGTGACTCAATCGTGAGAGTTCGATTCGGCATTTTCTTGAAGTGTAATCTTTTTGTATATCCAGGTAAGAATTGTTAAAATATCAGCTTTTATTTTCATATCGGGTCTTTGGCATTGACAAATAGATATGTGGAACTTGAAAGTTTCCACTATCAACAACAGCATAATATTAAAATAAATATCATTGTACCGCAAACGATCTATCATTTGTATATAATTAGACACTCGTGCTATTGTGTCTACATCTCATGAGGAACCAAACAGTTTGGATTATGGTGCAGGCGTATATATGTGGTTATTACATGTTGCTTTACATAGTCTCTTTTCATGACCAGTGTTATAATTGGGATTTCTGCAGCGATGTTTGGCTAGATTTATTTCTTGTTACAATGGTATACTTTGCAACAGTCTCCACAGTTACTACGTTTTAAGCGGACTAAATCAAAGCCTAACATGTTTCTAATGCTATAATTAATATGATAAGTTTATATGTTTATCCTATTTTACATTGACTACTATTGAAATTTGATTCAGATTTATCACATTCGCTGTTCACATTGTCTTCTAATGTATGTTATATAGTTATTTATACAATTAATGCTTTCTATAATATGTATTACAGTAGAGTTATTTATACCAGCAAAAGTATATGCCTAATATGTGATATATAGTTGTTTATATCATCACTGAATTCTATAATATTACTTGTAATAATAAGCATTTAGATAAAATAATACTATTATTATGTTAGATCATAACCTAACATTGATATAAAATCTGTCCACAAAGTCAAATTTAAAATTATTCTCGATTCTCACTGTCGTTGTTTATACAAAACAACCTCTCCATGTAGTATTTATTAAAGGAGATACCGACACCGATTTGTATACATTTGTATCACATTATTTCCAAATACTTCAATCGCTATCATCGCATCGTATGCTCAAGTAAATGGCCATGTAAGGGTAGACCCGATGTGTGTGTATATATATATATATAACATATATATATATATATATATATATATATATATATATATACCTATATACTACTATATATATGTATATATGTATATATATATATATAGTTGTGTATTAATATGAAGTGCACTGCGAATGTGCCGGATAGGAATTTAATGTTTGAATATTTTAATAGATAGTACTGACTTATTCGTTTTAATATGATTACCTTTTTACCTCTTAAACATTCTTTGATAGCGTTGATGGCTTTCCGTAGACCATGTTTTACGGGAATTTTCATTCAGCTTGTTGTAAATTTATTTGCACCAATATCTAATCTATCTATTATAACATCTTTGTAATAATTACGAGTTTTTATATGAATTGTAGTTACATGTGATGTTGGTGATGCATCCGGCTATTGGATTATTAAAATATTTTTTAAACATCATATATATATTAACGGTGTTTGTAATTTTATTATCTTATAAATGTTCATATTTAGGTTAGGTATAGAGTGTTTCTGATGTTTGTAAGTGTGATGTTGTTGATCGAGAACATATATGCTAATTTTGTCGTTTATTTGACGATACATTATGAGGTGAATGATTTCCCAAATAATAATCAATTATCAATTTTTCATCAGAATGATTAGAAACATCATGAGTTTATATCACTATTTGAATGCACTGGAGCTGGAAAATATTCCTTGAATGTAATAGTTATTTTTTTTTTCAGGTGTTTAAAGTGCAGGAAATATTGTTTGACTGGTTAATACGCAACAGATCTACAACAACGGTGCAACGACCGCTCCGCTTTCGGGTTTTGTGTGGTAAAAATACAGCATACCCTAGAATTTATTTTAGTGAGGAGATAATATACTTTGTACACCAGAAATGTCACATTGCTACTATCCGTCCCCCGCCCTATGTAATAAAGCTACAATAAAGCTACGTATCCTTTTTAAGGTGATGATACAAGACACCTACGTCTTCTGGAGTGTTAAGATGAAGATGCAACACTCCAACTACTCCTGCATGTTTTATGGTGAAGACAGAATATACCAACTGGTCTTAATCTTTTTTAGGACAGTCTGGATGGATTGTAATG
>JAECUM010076615.1:0-14510 GCA_016617855.1 Megalonaias nervosa
ATCTCCAAATCCCATGCCTGTCCACTCCTTAATGTTGTATTCCCACCTCTTTTTCTGTCTGCCTCTTCTTCTGCACCCTCGCACTGTGCCTTGAAAATTGTTTCTGCCAGTCCAGATGATCTTGAGACATGACCGTACCACTTCAGTTTACGCTTTTTTACAGTGGTCAAGAGGTCTTCATAGAATCCGATGGCAATATAAAAAATGCATAAAACTTTGTCATTTCATTCATTGACTTAATAAGTTCTAACCTGATTGTCGGCGTATGATACCAAACACTGTCAACCTGTTGACGTTTCGAATCAAAAGGAAGTTTCTTCAGCAACACTGTCGCCATATCTGCTTGGACCAGTCTATGTTTTCTAGCAACAGATGTCATGTAGTTCACCATCTTGGAAAATCTCAATAATTTCGTGAATTTTGGATTACATCTCCCTGAACGCATTAATGCAAGAGTTCCTCCTACGTTTTGGTTCAGTTTGTTTTAGAAATATTAGAACTAGACATTGCAAATATTGGACGCAGATGACACAGTTTTGACTGAAATAGACTATCCTAGAAACCGGAAATGGACAGCGAACAGTGTACTCGCTTGTTTAAATCGGAAGCTACCGTTTGCGTTGAAATGCCAATAATTCGACAGCGTTAGGGACCCCTTGGCGACAATCAGGTTAGAAATTATAAATCAGTGAATGAAATGACTAAGTTTTGTGCATTTTTTAGTATCCCTGATGCTTTACGTTTTAAAATCAGTCGGGGTGGGTGGTGGTAAAAACAAACAGGAGGGTATGCGAATACTATAAATTTAATTTATTTGGTCCAAACAATTTGTGCTTCAACTGGAAGAATACTTCATACATTTATGTTTAAATTCAATAATCCAAGAGATTCGACAAGTCAGAAATCCAGGGATTCCAAACTAAATATTCGTTTTGCTTTGAAAAACGTATAACGTGCACAGATCCTTGCTGCTGCGCAATGTAAAGCGACTCCTACTGTTAATCATACTCACCGACATGATCTGTTTGAAGACTTTTCCCCTGAGATCAATTTTTAAAGAATGTTACTTCCCAATGTTGTTACTTCTGGTATTGATTTAGACATGTTATTTTCTAGCATTAACAATATCTCGTAGGTCTTCTTAACTTTATTTCATGCATTTCATCTAACGCTTTTCTGTCAATATTTTCCAAACTATTTCTTTGTAAGTTATAGAAACATTTGCAACAGATTGTTGTTGTTGTATTCTTCCAACTTGGTGCTCAGCATGAAGAGGTTAGTGTTAGGACTGGTCGGCATGGTGTCAGGATAATGATACTGAGTGGGACACGATACTACATGTCTGCAGCATGATGCCCCAGTGCTTGACATCACTATAAACTACCATACTGAAGGCATCGTAGCGATGTGACTAAAATTGTTAAAGCTAAGTTAAAAATCTAAAACACACACACACACACACACACACACACACACACACACTATTATTCCATCTGTTCATTAATTGTTTCATTCGTTTTATTGTTTACAAATCCACCTTCTTTCTTTCCTTGATTCTGATCACTTTATATAATAAAATAGATTATGAGATGGACTAAATTCATTAAGAAATGCTTTTGAAATGGAAGAGAACTTTCTGTGTTTATAATCTAATTAAATAAGACAGAGAAAGAACTTCAGTTGATGAACATCCAATTGTTGAATCAGAAACAGGTAAGAAATATTATAAAACAGGGGAGATAATTTGTTGGTACGTTAGAAAAATTAGGGATCTAACCCATAAAGAGAAGTCTGTGTAAAAATTTTTTTTATTTTTTTATACAGCTATTAAAATATCTATGACATTTAAATTTACCCTGGGTACTCTTTTCTGTAAGCTCTATAGACCCTGCATGCAATAACAATTACGGGATGCTCTCCACACTACATCAGTAGATCAAATGTGGAACTCTGTCTGTATTCTACTCATTTAGGATCGACGAATTCGATGTAAAACCTCTATAATTCTTATTTTCTGTGATACTTTTAAATAGTGTTTCAAAGTGATTGGACCAGCAAAAAACGTTATCAGTCAGGATACCTAAAAGTTTGGCAAATTTTTTTGTACCATTGGTTTCTAAGAACAATTGTTGTGTTGAGTATTTAAGCATTAATAGGATTTTCTGGAAATGTAAGCTAAGTTTACTGACATCCATCCATTTCATGACATTTTCATTTTGTTGCGTCAACAATTCT
Source organism: Megalonaias nervosa (assembly GCA_016617855.1). Classification (NCBI taxonomy): domain Eukaryota; kingdom Metazoa; phylum Mollusca; class Bivalvia; order Unionida; family Unionidae; genus Megalonaias; species Megalonaias nervosa. The sequence goes on from JAECUM010076615.1 coordinate 2,236, forward strand.
AACATCTTTATCACTAACATCTGGTGATGTATCATCTACATACATGTTACTAACATCTGGTGATGCATCATCTGCATGTAAAAGAGAGGGCATATAATTGATCCTTTGGTATTCCAGTGCAATCATTTAAAATCTGAAACAGTATCTCTACAACCTACAGCTTATAATCTCTTATTGAGATTCGATGAAAAACATTGTAATTAGATATTTATAGCATTATATGCTGATAACTTATGTGGTTGCTATAGTATCGCCTTCTCCTAATATTCCGACTCCATGACCATAAAGTGATGGATTTGCTGATAATGTTAAAACTGGAATAAAATCATAATCTAATCAAACGAAAAACTTGGTAGCAAAGTAATATTTAAATTTTGTGGAATTATTATTATCAGTTTTTTTTTTAAACAAATAGCTAATGCTGTTTCATCTTAACAGACGATGTTAAAATGCTTCTGGTGTCTGTTACAGTATAAATAATTATTTTATTCATTTTTTAAATTTATTTTTAATCATTTTGTTTCATAATTGATAATTGATAAAGCAGCTATAGTATTCTCACACCATCCGTTTTTTTAAAAAAAAAAACCCACTGATTTTAGAAAAAAAAAAAAAAAGGAATCAAAATTATAATAAAATCCTTTCATTCATTGATTTACAAGTTCTAACCTGATTGTCGACAGGTGGTCCTAAATATTGTCAACTTGTGGGCGTTTCGAATCAAACGGGAGTATCTACAGTAACACGGTCGCCATATATGCGTGAGCTAGTCTATGTTTTCAAGCAACAATATAGTTGACTCTGCTATGACATAACTAAATGCAGTTTTAATATACAACTCTTTTTATCATTTCATTCCCGTTACATAAGTTTCAATATTTTCTAAACAAAATTCAGTGGAATGTAAAATTGATAATTCATTTGATAATTGATTTTCCAAACTTTTAAAACAAAGTATGATATGGTTTTGATTTATTCTTCAGTAATTCCACAGCTATTTGGAAGATAGAAATATTTCCAAACATAATTCTTATATTACTTATTTTTCGATGAAAATAAAAAATTCATAAGCATGATTAACGTTAAATATTTTATATCCCCAAACTCCCATTTTTTCATTAACTGTTAAGGGATTATTTTCTTCAACATTTAAATTTTCCTCAGTAAATGTTTTGTCATATGTAATTCACTATTAATTCTTTCATGAATGCTGTCTAAAATCTGTAATTGTCGATATTTTAAATAAAACACATCTTTGCCAGATTTTCCCAGAACGGAACATTAGCTCCTAGTTTCACCTAAACGTCACAAAGATATTTCACTTCCAGCAGGTACTAGCCAAAGAGCGCAGTTAACTTAATTTTGCCAGAAGTTCACATTAAATTTGTCTCGATATCTAAGTCATACATCATCAAAGTAAAAACTATACAAAATTGTAAACTGCTAATGTAATATATCTAACGTCGAAAAAAATCTTTAATTTGTTAAATAATTGATCCATTTATGAAATACCCATTGGCTTTCCCCATTGTGTTGTACAAATATTTCCATTTATTGAATATCCAAATTTTACAGTTGGATACTGTTTGCAAATATCCGTTGTATCTTGGGTTTATATCTTAAGTCCAGTTATTTATTGTACAATTAACAAAGATCTACTTTAAACTTATTGCATTTGTATCAAATCGGGGCTTTCAAAATTTCATTTGGTCATAATCGGTCATCTGTTTTACTGTAATTTCAATATGTTTTTATTCTTTTGTTCTAAATTCGAAGAAAGTGGGTGATTCTGTGGCACTTGGAAGCAAACATGAAACACTGGATGGACCATCTGTATGCCGGAGGAAGTACACCCAATTAATAGTGCTATCAAATATTTTTAATACGTATGCTTCACTATTTGACGGTGATTACTCTGTTAGCAAACACGGAAAGCAGTATAATATACAGTTCTGCAGAATCAGTAAAATTGGCAACAGCTGGATGCAGAACATTATTTTGGGATTTAACAATCAAGGTGAAACAGAGTTAGTAAAATCGGTATCGAGTTTTTACATTTACTTACAGTAATGAAAACTACCGTCTGAATGCTCAGTAACTTTGAATGATGAACAAGTTTTCAATAAACCACCAAAATAGCAAGATACGAAACATTTTAGCATAACTTTGACGTTCCACCAAATCATGACTGATGATTCTTTCATGGAACATAAACAAATACTTGATTGATAATGGACATGAAGAACATAAACAGGTACACTGGGGTCTTGGAGAGCCTTCACCTGCTGATGTTTTAAAACGTTTCAACATCATTACACCAGTGGAGCTGGTAGTGAAAAAATGTCAGCGGCTGAGGTTTACTCATTGGTAGCTAGTGATCAAAAATGGAACTTATTTCTTTCTTCAAGACAGCGCTGGTGTCACAGAATAATCAGTTATTACATGAGGTTTATTTTAGGTGCTTCAGTTCAAAACAGAACATCTATTATAAGATCTACTTCAATTGTTCAAGACTTTGTTTAGAAGTTATATGAGAACTTAAATTTCGAAGAGCAAAGTTATCACATGGCTATAACAAGGTTATGACAAGACTATGACATGACTGTGAAAAGGTTATAACATGACTATAACATGGTTATGTTATGGGTATGACAAGGGTAATGACATGCTATGGCAGATTAAAGAAATGGACTAGAACATTATGTTAGTGGCGATGATACATCTTGATGTTAGTGACGATGATAATTCTTGATAAAGGGACCTCTCCGGTGGCCTAAGTTGATAGAGCGTCCGCCTCGGATGCGGGAGGTCGTGGGTTCGAACCCCAGCCGAGTCATACCAAAGATTTATAAACATGATACTAGCAGCTGCCTCGCTTGGCACTCAACAGTAAGAGGTTAGTGTTAGGAATGGTCGGCTTGGTGTCAGGATAAGGTGACTGGGTGAGACACGATGTTACATGTTTGCGGCATGATGCCCCAGTGATAGACATCACAATAAAAAAAAAATGCCACACTGTAGACATCGTATTTCAGCTTGGACTAAATACTGTAATAAATATCAAAGCGCTAAAGAATATCATTCCAGTACATGATAAGCAGTTTATGGTTATTCTTAAAAAGATAGTCAAGTGAACAGAAGAAGAGAACATAGGTAATAACTATTTAGACCCAGGGCCCTAGAGAGCGATCATGGGCTCTGGAGTAAGAAACACCCAGGCCTCTCCTAGTTCTTGTTCAAACTAAATTTTTTAAAAATAAAATTAAAAAGTTTTGTTCGGCCCAGGCCCCCTTATGGGCCCGGGCCCCGGGGATATATTCCCGGTTGCCTCCCCCCCCCCCATTGTCGGCCCTGTATAGACCAAACGGACATGGCGAATCTCGTTTTATAATAACTGCACACGACATTAAGGACAAAAATCAAGAACAATATAAACAAACAATTCATATCGATACTGTTGTGCATATTTAATGTATGCTGCGTCCTTAACTTTTGCCCATGATTCAAAGTCATAAACAGAATTTTTACATAGCTTATGAATTCATGGCCAGTCTTGTTTACGTCTAGAGTTGTTTTTTTTTCCATCGGTACACATATTTATTTTTAGACTTGTGATACAACATATAGGATTGTTTTAGAATTTAATTCACAGTATTATAATGATTTTTTTTAATTTTCATTTTGTCATCATCATCATCATCATAATCATCATCATCATCATCAACAATAACAACATCATCAATCCCGCAGCCCAAGAGGTCGTTGGGGCACCACACATTTCACCACCAATTCTTTCTCTCTTTCCCTGTTCTCCGCTGCCTTATGGGAATCTCCATGCCTGTCCAATAGGGTATATATTGCAGCTGAACAGTAAAGAAAATGTCGATGCTAACAAAGTATATATTTATTTCGTTTCAGATGCTCATATAAATATTAAACAAAAGTTAGTCATATTTAAGGTATCGTAAAGAATCCCATAACGTAACAGTTTGTGGAGTTACTAATTGTGGCTAAATAATGATTACATTAAGCTTCTTAGCGAAAGTGGTCATTACAACTAAATATGCAATAGAAAGCGGTCACTACAACTAAATGTACAATACTAAGTGGTCACTGCAACTAAATGTACAATACTAAGCGGTCACTACAACTAAATGTACAATACTAAGTGGTCACTACAACTAAATGTACAATATAAAGTGGCCACTACAACAAAATGTACAATAGCGAGCGGTCACTACAACTAAATGTACGATAGAAATTTGTCACTCTATGACGAAAAAATGATAGAAATAAATCCTTAACATAACTTTGATTTACTTCTCGATATCTATCAAGGTATAAATACTTTGTTATTATTGACTGAAACAAAATTCATAACAAAAGAGAAAGCAAATAACCTAACTAAACTTGCCTTAGTGGTAGACATTTTATAGTATATGATTGGTTGATAGCACAAATGTACACCTCTATAATTAATGACTCAGAGAAAATACATGCTTGTTGGTTGTATTTTACAGCAAAGAAAAATAAGTAATCGAGACTGTATTTGAAGAAAACCATGTTATTCCAGAAAAGTAGAGAAATTGTTGAAAAGCGAAACTGCAGATATTCTTAAACAGAACAAAAGAAACAAACGTTGGATGAGATGCGAGTACCGCTTCAATTGCAAATTACTTATTTGTCCGTAATTTTATGCTTGTATTTACATTGTCAATCAAAATACTTGTCACTTCGCCAATAAAATACTTGTCACTCTACAGGGACAATGCTGCTTTCAATGGATGTAATAGATTCCGTGATTGCATGACGTAAGTTCATATCTAAGTAATTTTCCTTGTGACTGAAAAACAAACTTTGTATACTGCAAATACATAAAGTCTGTTTATATCCTCCTTTGTTCTTTTCATATGTATCAGTCCTGAATGAAAAACCATTTTACGACAGCATACATTAATCTCTAACTGGAATACCATGTAACTCTTTTTGTCTGGACATTATAAGCAATGAATTAGTATCCGCCTGAAATAGTCTAATTCTATCGCTATATTTGCCTTTGGGTTTGTTGTTAGAGAATTAGTATATCCATTACCAGGATTTCTCTAACAGTTTAAAGCACCATAAATTAGTTTGGTAATATGATTGTTTTCTTTTTATGGATAACGCTACGCTGGAAGATAATAGATTTGTTTACTTTCAAATTTGGATCTGTGCATATTTTTAACTGTTGTTATTTTCCCCCAAATGCTTCATCTGTTTACCCAACACACTTTTATTCGTTAGTTTGATGAAATATTTTCCGAATTCTTCTTTGATTTTTGTCTCAGATTTGTATTATTCTCATTTTATGCCACGGTTGTTGTCAATCAAGATGACTCTGTATCTCTTTTAGTTTTATACCAAATTTATGTGTCTGTGGTTAATAACATATTTCTCTTTGTTTTTCAAGGTATAAACCCTAAAAATATCCTAGCAAGTACAGGCACAACAAATACAGTAAATAATACATAGTTTCCAGTAGCATGTTTGTCAGAGTATATTCAACCATTTACATGTTATATAACTAACAGGGGACACAACCTAAGAAAGGGGTGGGCGTGATGAATGAGAGAGACTCATTTGCGCCACAGTTATTATATGACAGGATACAGTTAGTTAGACAAAGTGCTAAATTAAAAGATCTATCCATAAGTTAACTAACTCAATATGAAAATAATATTTATAGATATTTTCATGTACATTCAACCTATTTCGTGCCTGACAGTCGAGTTAAATTACATTACAAATCCGATCTCCCAAATTCTAATTCAGTTGTCTTGTACTTATTAAAATAGTGCAAAGGTAAATCTCTTCTTAACTTTTCTGATGTATATTTAAGAGCAAAAGTCAATATTATTTGCGAAATTAACTAGTTCAGGAATCACCTTCTGTCAATGCCTCGGTCAAACATTAGTAACCAAAGGAAACATATAGTTTCTTAGACTTGCTTCATGTTCTTGTTTTCTTACATCTGTATTAATAAGACATGAGGAAAAGTAATTTTATCTATTTGATATATTTTTATTTTCACAGACCTCATTATCTGTCAGTTTATAATGGCTGAACAGACAAACTGAGTGGGCTGTACTACAGTCCTCATCTCAGACAAACTGAGTTGGATGTACTACAGTCGTCCTCTAAGACAGATTGTTCTGTTTTAGACTTCATCTTAGACAAACTGAGTAGGCTATACTAGAGTCTTCATCTTATATAAACGATGGGCTGTTCTACAGTCTTCAGCTTATATAAACGGTGAGCTGTACTACAGTCTTCATCTTATATAAACAGTGGGCTGTACTACAGTCTTCAGCTTATATAAACGGTGAGCTGTACTACAGTCTTCATCTTATATAAACAGTGGGCTGTACTACAGTCTTCAGCTTATATAAACGGTGAGCTGTACTACAGTCTTCATCTTATATAAACAGTGGGCTGTACTACAGTCTTCATGTTCATCTTCACATTAAGTATCATGTAAAAAAACCCATTTTTTATAAGAATGTAAGTGGATGCATGTGTTATATATATATATATATATATATATATATATATATATATATATATATATATATATATATATATCACCATTATCAGGACGGAAATTCCCTTCTTGTACCACAGAGAAATGGTAATATAAACAATGACCTGCATGCACAATATTACCGTGACTGATATCTTCATGAGTTTTGAATAAGGTCCCTTCATTGTACAATGTACACGTTTGTACAATTTTAAATTTGTAATGAAATATGAGTGTTATAGAAAACAGAGATACGGTACCAATCCACACCATTCTGATTCATACAATTGAGCTACATTCTCTTCCGTGCTCTCTCACTCCTTATCGATGCTATATTTAGGTGAAATTTCTGAAAATGTTTAATGAGGCAATATGCATACAGTAATTAGCCAATTACTAGGAGAAGACTCTATAATGTACAGTATTCACGAGATTTTATGATAGCACGGATTAGCTTCGTAAAATGGACCCTCACTGATTTCTTAACATAAGAAATTCTCTGGATATTTTCACGTATACGTGTTATTAATCTGAAATAGGAATAATTCTTTGTAGTAGATGCTGAGAGTGGGGTGGAGGTGGGGATAGTAGTGCATAGCATGAAAAGCTTGAAAAAGCTTGCTGATGTCATACGAATGTCAAGCAAGAAAAACTATGCATGTGCGAAATTAGGGTCTCGTTATTGTATGGTTGTTAGTTTATTAGAGAAAAACTATTTGTAATATTGGCGCGTTTATAAACCCTTCAGTTGACGACAACTGTTGGCTCCAGGTCGTTGGAAATGGGGGAAAGTTAGACTCGCTTAGGTTATGTTTAATTCCCTCGGTAATAAAACCTCTGTCGTGGAAACATTATTTTATCATTTCCTTTTTATGATATTTTAGATAACATTATAGACGATTTAGTTAAAACGTTTCCGAAAATAAAATTATCAATACGAGGCTCCATACTATTATTGCATGGCATTCTTTTATACTTTCCCGGTATATCAGTAGCAGAGTATGTACATGTATTTTCTCGTTATACCTGTAGCAGAGTATATACTTTATCGGTATACCTGTGGTAGAGTATGTACATGTATTTTCTCGGTATACCTGTAACAGAGTATATACTTCCTCTGTATATCTGTGGCAGAGTATGTACTTTATTGGTATATCTGTGGCAGATTATTTACATGTATTTTCTCCGTATACCTGTAGCAGAGTATATACATTATCAGTACATCTGTGGCAGAGTATATACTTTCTCGGTATATCTGTGGCAGAGTATATACTTTCTCGGAATATATGTGGCAGATTATATACTGTCTCGGTATATATGTGGCAGGGCATGTACAATATTTGATGGTATTCTTATGCTTTCTCTGTATAGGGTGTGTACTATCTCAGTACATCTATACCAGAGTATGTATAGCGTGTATTTTTTTACATATATTTCCTAATAATATATTGAAACTTTTCAGTGGGAGAAAAATGATATACCCACAGCGGCGATACCACTTTTGGAACTACTTCCTTTATCTTTTTAAAAGCATATCTATCCTTGTTTATGTTATTCAAAGTTGTATTTCCATACTTACACCTATTTAATCTTTTCTTCTTCTTTCATTCCGTTTCTCCTACCATTCCCCTCTCCCCATTTATATGAATAGAGTTTAAAATGTGTCAAGATTGTTGACCATCTGGCATACATTTATGTAATCAATGAAAAGGCGCCGTCGAGAATGTATAAAACTTAACCCCAAACAGCAAAAGGTAAACTTCAAGTATTCTCTTTGTTATCAAAGTTTTCCACATGTATAATGCAAATTGTCAGTGACTGAACTTACATGACCTGTAGCTATTCGATATTCTGTGTCAACCATACACTGTAGTGTGCATGTTCACTCAAGGACAAATGGTACGCATTTTAACCAAAAACTCTTCTTGTACATAGTAATAAAAACAGTTCAAGTAGCGATTTTAACCGTCATCATCATCATAATCATGTCTGAAAACGATGGAGAAATCAGGCAAAAGAAAACAATGGAGAAATCAGGCAAAGGAAAACAATGGAGAAATCAAGCAAAAGAAAGGTTTTAAACTGATACAGAATCCGAAACTCTAAAACTCAACAATCTTAAGGTTTCCAGCTATGGAAAAGAAAGAAAGAAAGAAAGAAAGAAATGTCCGATTTGACCCATCCAGCTTAAATTCATTGCTTGTTTTCAAAACAAGTCTAAACTACAGGCCTAAAGTTTTAAATACTCTTATTGAGAACTATGTATCTGTAACAGGCAACTGTTTTGAGCTTATTATTTTGCGTATTATTACAATCTTTGTCAACTGCGTGCATTTCAGGATCCTATCCACTAAGTCAAAAAACCATAATTACGTCCGGTCATCGATTGTTTAACGAGACAAGTTTTGCCCATGTTCCCACAAGGAGAACATATCGACATATAGCTGTATCAGGTACATTCGCAGATTAAGAATTGCATTTAATCAATTATTCTTTGATGAATCTGAGTCCGAACGATAATTGCTTTTCAGGCCAAAATATAATAAAGTTCCATCACTCCGATACCCAAGCTGAACTGATATGGTCTGATGAAGTTCCATTACTCCGATACTAGAGTTGAACTGATATGGTTTAGTGTTGAAGGCAACCAATGGTCCTCAAGTAAATGTAATTTCAGCAACGATGTCAGCCTGACATTTCACTAGATATGTCAAACATTTCTGGATCAAATCTGTACTGCCCCGTGATTAAAAAAAATGAGTGCACACAGCTTGCCTATAGTAAAGTGCATATAAATAGACATAGGCCTATAATAAAAGACTTCTGGAACATCTAGGTTTCACTGGAGAGTTTATCTGGTGAATTTTCATCCTACAATGACCTATTGCAGAAAAATGAGAATAATTTTACACTGAACATACAAATAAAACAAACTAATGATTTTTGTAGAAAGCATGCATGTGAGATTTTGACAGAGGCAATCAGGTTAATTCCTAATACAATTGGTGGCTTTTATACCGAACCAACACTGCCACCAACCCATCTTTTTTACATTCATTTTTGACAGCAAGGAGCTATTTTGAATATTTTCCTTTGACAAGGCGGCTAAAAGAATCAGTATGTGCTTTATGCATGAATAAAGTTCACTAGTACTATAACAAATTAGCATACTTTTCATCACCCCTCAACCATCTCGATTTTTAGATATTTACCTCTGTAGCAGACATATGTAAAATACGTAAGCCAAGTCGGCTGTTCATTTGCAGCTTAAGTTAAGCGTTTGATCTCCAGTGCTAGTCTAACTGTGACAGGCAGTCACCAAACAAGCCAACTCATTGTCAAGCCTAACTCAAAGTAAATCTAAACCACATTACAGAGTTAGCTTCTGTGTGAATATATAAATGCTGGGCTTATCATAATCAGGTTCATGCCTTCTACCTTAAAAATTAGGTGTCAAAATACGAAACTATCCAGTGAGACCTTAGCGGCGTAGCAAGGATATTTGGGTCCCTATGCAGGCCCCTATGCAAAGCGTACCGATGGACCCCTGTTTAATCTATAGTGTACAAAAATAATCCGTGGCCCCTATTCTTTGTATACTCTTGCTATATGGTAGCTTCTTCCCTGGGAACATTCATATAGAAATTTGGTGCTTCAAATCGATGTTTATTCTGATTGTACTGGTACATTTACACGTAATCACAGCAAATCATCAATTATTAGCCAAACACCATGTAGAGGTAGGTTCTGCAATTTCTTTCTTATTTGAGTTATAGGTTAGATATCCGCCATGTCGGATCTAAACAAGACCAATTTTAATCTTATAACCTTTCTTCGCCAGAGGATATTTTTTATTACATTAATTTGCAATTGTCTTAATACATACATGTAGAATTTTTCTTCTAAATTTTATGCGTTACCTTGTTTAAATTGTTATTCTTATTTAAACTTTAAACACACATCTTTTCTCCTAAGTGAAATCATCCAATCAACCAGATATATATATATATATATATATATATATATATATATATATATATATATATATATATATATATATATATATATATATATATATATATGCTAATATTTATCTTTGTAGATTATATTTCAAGATAATTATCACGTGTATGTCTCTGTGTGTGTGTGTGTGAATTGGATTTTTTAAAAGTAGCATTAACAATTTTTCAGTCATATCTCTACAATGACTGTACTGTGGCTGTTTAGAGTGATGGTATCATGCCGCAGACATGTAGCATCATTTACCACACAACACAACAGATGTTAAGATAAGAAAGAGTACTTCTGATGTAAATATTCTCAATATAAAAGCCTAAAACACAATTCTGATGTAAACTCCTTCATATAAAAAAACCTAAGGCACAACACGAGGACCAGGATGAGAGTCAAAAGTTCATTTCCAGAACATGCCAAGCTGTAAACAAGTTTGGGCAATTTTTTAAAACAAAAGTTGTCTTAAAGAACATGGCAAACATCAGGTAGACACGGAATTTTCAAGGGGAAAAACCAATGTCCCAATCTCAAATGCAAGTATACATGTATACAAAGTGGTCAGAGCGTCCGCCTCGGATGCGGGAGGTCGCGGGTTCGAACCCAGACCGAGTCATAGCAAAGACTTATAACAATGGTACTAACAGCTGCCTAGCTTGGCGCTTAGCATTAAGAGGTTAGTGTTAGGACTGGTCTTCCTGGTGTCAGCATAATGTGACTGGGTGAGACATCATGCTACATGTCTGAGGCATGATGCCCCAAGGCTAGACATCATTATAAACTGCCACACTGTAGACATCATAGTGATATGACTGGAAAAATCGTTAAAGCTACGTTAAAAATCCAGATCACACACACACACACACACACACACACACACACACACGCACACGCAACGTACATATTCCCTCTGCTGTACATTGCATGCAAGGTACATATTTCTTTCTGTTGTAACTGCATGCACAGTTCCTTCTGCTATAGCTGTATATTTCCCTTTCTTTTTTTTCTATACTTAGAATGCTTATTTCTGTATAATATTGATACAAACGAATAATTTATTTAAGGTTTTGTTTTGTTTGCATGTTAAAGTATTTCAACTGTGTTGATATTTATAACAAAACTGTTTATATTTGAATCGAAATAAAAGTAAACATAAAACAAAGAAAATGTGTCATGATCTTTTCAGTTATGATTGCTTATTTGATATACCACTATAAATACTTTTGTTTTCACCAGCGGGAAGGGCAGGTTAAGCTGATCACAAAGTCTGCAACGTAAATTATACCACTGGAACAAGAAAATTTATTTTTTTCTTGTTGGAGTTATTGATAAACAAAACAGAAAACAAGCATCAACATATTAGTCAGTCCACGCGTGAACCCCAATATTTGATCAACGTCTACTGTCAACAGACAGTCGATACGAATTTTTCGCCCCGTGTCGTTCAGCAAGAATAACACTGATGGTTTAATATTTCATCCTACCGTATAACTCAGCAAGAATAACAATGGTGGTTTAACACTTCATTTTACTGTATAGTTCAGCAAGAATCACACTGGTGATTAAAATTTTCATTTTAATCTTTAGCAGAATTCAGACCACCGAGAAAAAAAAAAGTGGATCCATGCATTCTGACGAAGAATCGAAAAAGAAAATGCTGACTCATTCTTTGAATGTCGCAATTTTTTAAGTCATATTCAGTGGC
>JAECUM010076616.1:0-12640 GCA_016617855.1 Megalonaias nervosa
TGATGTGTTAGCCATATACTTTTTATTATGGTGCGCCTTATACACGATAAGATCATTTTTACATTCAAACTACCAAGCCATATGTACGTATTATCTAAAACCGTGTTAAATAAACATTTCTGGCAAAGACGTCGCTGTTTACAAACATTCGTGACGTACACGTTACTAATTTTAGAGTTAATATTCGTCAGCTAAGATCAAATCTGCTCAAACTATTTTCAAGATAACTCCAGAGGAAATGCAATCACTTTTTTGCGCGTAAAAGGAAAAGCCCTGCACCGTTATCAGCAAGAATATGTGGTTTGTCTCGAATCAGTTGTGTAGAGAAGTTTGTAACATTGTTGACTTTTAATCATCAGGATCTTTCTCTCAGTTATCATATTCAAATATGGATTAAATACTAGGGCCGGGACGCAAGAAAACATCCCCCCTCGGGCATAGAATGTATTGCGAATGCCGATATAGAGACAATGGTTTGAATGCATCACACACACACACACACACACACACACACACACAAGAACGTAGTGTAACACAGTTATATTGGACAAAAACTTTTGATTATCACAAACAACTAAATGTTACCAGGATTACGGAGCCATGGAACTGTATAATATACTTGACAACTAAGTCTCTGAGATATGAATGGCTAACTTAAATAAGGTCCATTCTACCATTTTGACATAATCAAGCATTTACTTAAAAAGTCTTTTCAAGTAAAGGTTCAAACGCAAGGAGATTACAAAGATCGAAACGACAGATGACATTGTACCGTAATATGACATCTTGTCGATGATACAGCCCAAAATATGTCCCAGAAACTACAACGTGGCACGATTATGATGTACTTTAAATAAAGGCGGACAGTTGGTGTATAACTGTTAAAATATATATAACACGGAGTAACAAGTTCAGATGAAACACGGACTACATACAAATATAAGCCTGACAAAAAAGCAAAAACAAACTAACACACAACAAAATAATGCAGAATTTAGTCTCGATTAGTTGTTAAAGCTGGACATTTCTCAAATCGTCTTTTCATTTGGTGTGGTAAGCACACCGCATGGGACCTGTTTCCTCTGTAGCGAAAAATCTTGCTCAACAAACAGTGGTCACTGATAAGCATGAGTAATTGTACCCCGGTATTTATTTTGACCAAGTTCCAGCCGATTTATTATGCATATGTATGTATGTTATCTCTTCATGACATTCTACTACCAAGTCGCCTAGTTTGCGTCAGTAAAATGTGCTGAACTTCTTCAGTCTATTAAGATATAGGCCATATTTTCACTTCTTTGAATGATCTTGTATTTTCTTGTGCAGCAGCTTCAAAAATGCATCAGTCGAAATATATTTTTATTTTAATTCAAATTGTCGTATTGCATTATCAGTGGCCAATGGTTTTCACTAAAGGTAGGTAAACATGCAGTTTGTTTAATTAATTTTAACATTTCACATAGTTTCTTCTTTTTACGAACTGTAGTTGTATTATTATTATTATTATTATTATTATCGAGTAGTTAATAGCATGTCGGCAGCAAAAAAAGTTTGAGTTACATTTTTATTTTTGTTGTATCTACAAGCTCTTGTTGACTTATTGTCTCCCTATTCTTGTTTCCTCTCTTATCAACATCACCGGCCTTATTGTTGTTATTATCGTCATCGTTGTTTTTCTCGTCGAAAACATAAACATGAAAAGCTTTATTTATTTATGTTTCATTCATTTTAAAAGATGGCGCTTGCCAGGACCAACTACAGAATATTACAAGGTTTGTCAAAGTTAAAGAAACTGATGGGAATGGTAAGCATCATTTATAATCTTCACAAATGTTTTTCATTAGTTGCCTCCCTCGTTCCCTCGATCGACTTATTATTAATGAATATCTAACAAGCTACCCCCCCCCACACACAGACAGACAGACATATGCATTTCTAAGCTTTCCCAATCTTCAACGGTTATGTTTTATTTTTTGTTTTTAATATTACTTGATTGTTCTTATCATATCTATCTTCAATCCTCTTTCCTTTTCATAATTTTTCTCATATATATTCGAAACTGAAATATTTTTGTACCGTTATTGCTAAGATGGCGTATGTGTGGCCTTCTGAAACCAGAATACATCTTTGAATTCAGAAATAGAAAGAAATGTTAGGAAATCTAACTAGACATTTTCGAGCACTGACTTGAAAGCACAAAAATTCTTCGCAGGAATATTATGTATCCAGTGTTTAAATGCAGCGAACATAGTAGAAATTAATGTACAACTTTATTTCATAGTCGGTTTTAAAAGCAATAACAATGATTGAACAAGAATACGATTGGTACTTTAGAAAAGCATCAGGAGAGGACGCAAGAGTAATGGCATGCGACTAAGTTGTAACTGACGTCAATATGCATGAAATGTATGAAAAGGAGGAAATTTATTTTATTTGTTGCTGCATAAAAATTTTTGTTGCATGGTTTGTTTTTAAGGGTATTTTGGAACACATTTTATATATGAAGTGATAGCGTTGTTTTGGTTTAGGATAGAAAAGTTTAATATTTGGCGGCACATACAAGAAAGTTTTATAATCGTACAAAGAAGACTATGATAGAAGCAGCAGTAAAAGGAAAACAAACGTAGTTACAGAAGGGATTTATAACTATTACCTACGTTGTCATATTCCATAAGGAGCACAGGGGTGAAATTATAGCTAATAGGGGGAGCTTGACATATGTATATATGCATCAACCATAATATGAGGCGAAAATAAAACATTTCTATTAAGTATGAAAAATTAGATATGTCTTTTTAGTACTGAAAATGTAACTGGATAGAAGGGAATATTGGTTTTGGCCTCTAGATTTCATAATTTTAGCATATTTCAATACTAAATGAGTTAAAATTGTTGAATGTTTACAAGTCATGGTTCATCAACTAAATATAATAAACCCAGATGTTCGCTCTCATTCATTAATGAAAATACTTATTTCAGTAGCAGAAATACAAAAGAAACATTTAAGATGCGTTATGATACTAATTATGCAATATATATTGTTCTTTATTTGAAAACTTCAATAAGCAATATGTTAGACTAACTCGTCAGCAAGTATAGAAAACCCCCAAAACATCAAGGATATAAAACGGCACAGAACTCAGTCATTTCATTCGCCAATTTATAATTTATAACCTGATTTTCGCCAGAGGGTCCCTAATTCTGTCATCTTATTGGCTTTTCAAACCATATTGAAGCTCTTGATTTTATCAAGCAGACAGACTTCTCACTGTCACTTTCTGGTTTTTAGAATAATTTCAGTAAAAATTGTTTCCTCTGGGTCCAATGTTTGCAATGTCTATATTTTAACATTTCTAAAATAAAGTGAACACATAAAAGGAGGAACTCTTGTATACTTGTTGAAAGAGATATGACTCCAATATATGTGTGTGTGTGTGTGTGTGTGTGTGTGTGTGATTTGGATTTTAACGTAGCTTTAACAATTTTTCAGTCATATCGCTACGATGTCTGCAGTGTGGCAGTTTATAGTGACTTCTAGCACTGGGGCATAGTGCCGCAGACATGTAGCATGATGTCCTACCCAGTCACATTATCCTGACACCATGCCGACCAGTCCTAACACTAACCTCTTAATGCTGAGCGTCAAGCGAGGCAGCTGTTAGTACCATTTTTATAAGTCTTTGGTACGACTCGGCTGGGGATCGAACCCACGACCTCCCTCATCTGAGGCGGACGCTTTAACCACTAGGCCACCGGTGCGGTCACTCAAATATATATATATATATATATATATATATATATATATATATATACATATATATATATATTATATATATATATATATATATATATATATATATATATAGTAACAGGAGTTAATTTTTATTTATAAAATATTACAGAAGCAATCTTAATTAAATTTGTATATAAGAAATCTTTATAAGATTTGGAAGATACATAGTTTACAAAATATCTTGTTTTTTGGAATAAATATTGAGTTGTCTTGCCACAGTTGACATTCTATTGACATTACACCATTTTGAGAAGTATGGCGGTAGTTGAACTGAACAAAATTGGTCACTGGCACTTTTTTGCTAATAAGATAACAAACAGAAAAGCTATTGCTAAATGTGCAAAATGTATTTCGACAGGGTTAAAATCATTCGTTGTCAACAACTACTTCAGTTCAAACGAATATGATAAGATGCGTCGTTATCTTTTACTGCGTATTACATTTCAATGAAAACAAAACTGGCACATATATTTTCCTGATGTAATCAGTCTGATATAAAATAATTGATTTGTGTCTTACAATTTTCTGTGGCAAGGGCAAGTAACAGTAAATTTTCTGCTGTTCTATGTTGCTTTGTTATTTTATTTATTTATTTATTTATTTAGTGTGTTTATTTATATCATCATGTTCAGACCTTTGAGCTGTCCATGTCGTTAAAGTTCATTTTTTCTTTTTAGGAACATACATTGCACGTTGGTTTATTGACAAAGCTGAGGATTTTAAATGGTCCTTGGTTGCCAATGACTGGACATACAGTGTTGGTCGGAACCTATCTCAGTGGTTTACTATTAGCCATAAGAACGAGTCGTACGTCCTATCATTAACAATGCCTCTGGATTTGGAAGCATTGCTTTTGCATATCGTAAGCTTTATTCCAATGCAGAAGATTGCTTGTCATTTTTGTACTCAAAGAATATTCTGGTTGATAATTACGGACATAGGAATGCATAAATTCTATATTAATTACATGCTAAGTTAATCAAGTCCATTCAATGGCCGTACCATACTAAGGAATATTAGACACAATGATAAACTAATATGAAATCCCTATTTGTAATAAGACCATGTTTATAAATAGACCTTCTGTTAATCACGCTTGTTTAGAATGTTCAGCACTGAACGTTTTCCCCACCCTCATTTGCTGTAGATAATATTGAACATTTTGAACAATTTACATCACGGATGTAAGTTATTCTTTAACCCTTGAGATTTAAAGCCAACGATCTTCAGGTATATCTCTCACTCTTACCCTTGAACAGTTTTCGTGTTGCATATAGGACACTTACCTTTGCTATTTCTATAATGTCATATTATTATATCTTTCAAATTTTCCATGATATATAATCATCCTGATAAATTTGGCATATTCATCTTAAAAATTATTGGTCTTTGATTTGTTTCACGCGTTAACTTCTGAAATATAGATAATATCAACATTTATTAATTATAGTCAGCCTTTTGCTTGTTATGATTTTTTTATCTTTACAGGATGATGATATCTTCAATGCATCAGTAACGCTGACATGCAGACATGGTGAGAACGAGGACTATGTGAGTATATTATCAGAAACTATAAAAACTTTTCTCGATGACATATACTAAATATCCTCGAATTCACAAATAGTAACGCTTGTTGGCAGATGATGTTAATCATCTTTCGTCAAAATCTAGCATGGTATCATGCATAATGTTAATCATTTGTCATATTTGATACAAATTTCAATCCATTTGCATTCTCGGCGCATCATTTATTCATAAGCACGAACAGGAGTAACTTAAACCAGGCCCAATAGATACCAGACAATGTATGTACTTACCGTTAAGAACTAATTCCAGTCTGTGTCCATTTGCAAATGGTTTGAAGTATTCAACCGGAACCATAGAAAACAAACGAAATGAATAATATGAGTATTTTTCATTTTCAGTCAGTTAATATTACCGTTGGAGTGATGGAGGTAAATGAATTTATCCCAGTCTTCATGAGTGCAGCATATAACGTGAGGGTATCAGAGGTAATCACTCTTTTAAACACGCGAGAAATGGTCATTCGAATATTTTCATGTAGTGAGCGAAAAAAGGGTCCGTTTTTCTGACATTTTTATTGGTACTTTTGTGCTCACGAACTGGAATTTGAAACTTACAATATGCTACAGTGCTTCTTAGAATGTACAGAATGTTCTCTTGCAATATTTCAGTATAAATGAGCATCAAATAAATCATGGAGTAGAAAATGTCTTAGACACTTTAATGAAGTCTTGTTTTATATATGAATGAATTGCACATTCAATTTTAATTAGTTTCCCTCTACGTTTTTATCTTTCTTTTGAGTGAATGTTTTGGTCAGGGATGGGGACATTATATAGCCGTGATTGTGTTGACATGCCCTTCAAACCAGTATGTATATACCCGATAATATATATCGTATTATTCACCCTAAGTTGAGGATGGCTTAGAAAAAGAGTTCCTCTCTCAACGCTTCAAAGGTAACGTTCTTTCTCGGAGGAAATTTTAAAGGATAGTACATTTTAAACAAACGATTTCATCAATTTAAACCGTGTGCTTTTCATGTAAATCTGAATATATAAATAACTTAATTAGCAAAATCAAGCGAGATAAAATATTGAAATTCTTTAAGAGCCAAAGGGCAATAACTGGAATATGTGCTTACTCTTTATTACCAATACTATCCTAATTTTACAGGATGCTGAAGTGGGAGATGTTGTATTTGAACCTGAAGGGCTGGTTCAAGACATGGATATAAGTCAGTCTCACAGGAAAATCTATCGCATCGCTCCGTACATGATCACTGAAGTATGTCTAGAAACTGTCAATATCATATTGGGTTATTTCCTCCTGAAACAATGGTTTTTATTGGACTATTTCAAGTTATGCAAACTGTTTAAATTGCAAGAAATCATCAAGAACAATTGGTAGACCTATCATCTATATAAAGAAAAAATAATAATAGTGTTTATTTGTAATACAGGCCACTGGCCCATGATACATATCCATACATCATGTCGTACAAAAAGTTTTTATAGTGCGTATAAAAGAACATCGTATTTATAAGATGTAATAGACATGAAAGTAATAATTATTACTTTTTACGGATATAGGTGAGATACAAGTATATGTTTGCAAAGTAAATCAAACAAACGGATTGAAGGGTAGCCCTAAAACTTGTGTGAAGCAAGATTTGTGATATTGATGTCTTATTAGCAGGAGTCGTTGATAAAACGGTTTCTCTAGTCTTTAAGGCTTTTATAGTAAACAGTGCTAAATCAGTCATCAGAATTTTACCAGTATCATTGTGTAGAAAGGAACTAAATTTTTCTAAAGTTGGATTTTTATATACAAAGGTGGGTAAGTATTTTCTTCGTATTTCTCTTTATAGCGGATAAGTAGTAATCAAATGGAATTCATTTTCGATGTTAACGTTACAAATTTGACACAATCTTTCCTCATAGCAGATACTTTCATATCTTCCGGTATTACCTCTGATTGGCAAGTTCCCCACTCTCAGCATAGTGATTATATAACAAAGATTGTTATCGCCCAACAATTCTAGATAAGTTTGACAAGTAAATCCTACTCCCAATGACCTATAGAAGCGCAATCATTCCATCGACTTAATCTCATCCTGCAACTTTTGCCTCTGGTTGAACAATCTAAGAAATATATTTTCATCATTTACGCCCTGAGTACATCAAACATTGCCAAATCCAAATGTAAATAGAAGCTTTCAAACATAGACAAGCAATTCCCCCCTCCCATCTTAACTCTAAATTGTAGCATTGTTTTGGATATCTGTCTTCTGGCATTTTTAGAATTCTATGCCAATATTTCAAAATACGTTTATATTTTATACACTGCATACTAATTCTTCCTAATTCGTTATATACGAATGCATTTGGAGTAGACTTAGCTGTACCAAGGATATATTTACAGAATGACAAATGAGCTTTTACAATATCGTTGGCATCATAAAACCTCCAAACCTCAGCTCCATGATTAAGTATGGGAGCTATCTTTGCGTCAAACAGACGAAGCAATCCAATTACGGGTAATCTGCCAAATTTTGAAAGACTTTGTTTCAATATATGCACAGCCTTCAGCGCCTGCAAGGATAAAGTTTTCTGGCATATATACCAGGAATTTTGTGAAAAAAATATGCATCCTAAATACTTATAATATGATTCAATCTTTACCTCTGTATAGCCATAGTACCACTTTTCGTAACTTCTGCGAAACGCAACCACTCTTGTTTTTCCATATTCACCTTCAATTTCCACTTTAGGCAATATGTATGCAACCTACTGAGCATATTTTGCAACTGGTGAGCAGTGTCAGCAAAGACAATTAAATCGTTTGCACCCAACAGTGAAAATAGTTGTAAGGTTTCTACAGACACTCCCCTGTTTCCCGTTTCCTTCTGCTAAAAAGGGTTTCAAATCATTCAAAATTAAAGAAAAGAATAAAGGAGATAAAACACACGCCCAAAGGGCAATTAAACACATCGGTAATAACACTGTTGGACTTAGTACATGCTTTTACATCAATATAAATTGCCTTAATGATTCTTAACATTTTTCCACTAATATTTTCACTAACTAGCTTTTGGTACAGTAAACGTCTCTCTATCCTATCAAAGGTTTTATCATAGTCAATAAATACTGCATAGAATCTACCCCTACGTTACTTAAATATTTACAAATTAATGTATATAATATAAATATATTATCAGCTGTGGAATACCCCGCTCTAAATCCTGCTTGCTCTTCGTCCAGTAATTCGTTTTCCTTCACCCATTTATTTATTCTGTTATTTAAAATCGATGTAAACACTTTGCTTAATACAGGTAGTAGACTAATGCCTCTGTAATTGGAGGGTTCATTTGCATCCCCTTTCTTCAAAATTGGTATGATGATAGCCGTTGACCAATATTCTGGATAATATCTAACATCGAATATCATCTATGCTTTTGTTAAGGAAAACCTTTTGCATATTGTATTTGCTTATGCGGGGATGCATTCACACATGGACATTTTAATAATATTTGTTCCACATTTCGCTTAAATTATCAATAGATAAACCTGGAAATTTTCATTGGTTATTACGTTATATCAATGGTACAGTCTAATTCATAATGAGATATTCAAACATTACATACCCATTTAATCTTACATGCTTGATCTGGCGTTCGATACAGATGTTCAATCCGCACTTCTGTATCACACACTCAGATTCGAACTACTTAGTTGTGTTCTTGACGTCCGCGCGTAGATAATTTTAGAGGCAGTTAATAAAATTTTTATAAATCCCAATTCATTTTTAATCACATTCATACAGTAAAGTTAAGCTGTTTACAAAGCTTAAAAAGGTGATATATAATAAATAGCGGAGGGGGCGTGTAAGAACTCGTTTGATATGACATATGAATACGTCTCGGCTTGACGGTCTCGATGTATCCCTCCGCTATATCAAATGTACTTACGCAAGCGTAAGTAGTTTTATGGTTAGGTGTTTGTTTATAGCCCGAAGGACAGCAAGACTGAGGAGACAGATAGTTGAATCAAGAATGACACTGCAAGGTGAGCGTTGTTAGAGTTCAGAATTAGGGAAGAAACAAATAACATACTCCCTGACTGTTGCTGCAGGACACGTTTAGTGACTTCAGTATAGATTATATAGAGAAATAAAACATAATTCAAGTCAAAAGGTATACAAATGCATATCAAAGTTACTGCTATAATTGCATAGCTTCTCTATGCACCCTTCATACATTCTTTAGCCTTACTTTACATACATAATGAAACTCAAGTGCTTGAAATTTTGGGCTCCGACCACCACCACACAGAGAGGGCCAGACACATCCAGCGCACTCTGTGTAGCCCAAAATGAAAAAAAGAAAAAAGGGGGAAGACCTGCAGCAATCAAGCAAGGCAAACAAACACGGAACGAAAAGAAAGCATAATAATCAGATACTGCCGAATCGTGCACACCATATCGCGAAATGGTTGTATTACATGTCGCAGAACGCCACTGGAAGAATGTGTTGTAAGTTGGTCACACCTTCAATGAATTCATGTGAAGTGCTCTTTAATGAACCCATATGAAGTGCAGTGCCCATATGATGTGGACTCACGAGACCTGGAAGAAGAAAAATTGGAAAGCAGAACAAAGCAGTAGAAAGTGATATGATGACGTGTACGACAACGGAAGTAAGCACTAAATTACAAACTGAAAATTCTATCGCTCAGGCGTATATATTGCTTAAAGACATCGGACCTCCACCTACCCAAGACCCGAATAAGACTGTCTGAGAGACCCTGCTTAGAATGTAGGAGCGGAGGTGGGGCTTAAATTCCACAAAAATTATTTTTTCAAACAAGGATTGCGTCTCTGCTCCTCTGCAGCTCAGTTGAAAGTGACGCTAATTACAATTCAATTAACTGTGCGCAGTTGCAAGCCCCGACAAATGATTGGCCAATAAAACCCATGTTACCACTACATGTGATTCAGTTGGCCCTTCCGGGCTCAGCTCATTATCATAACAGAGTAAGGTAAACAACAGACCCAACCTCATTACACCACCCATAAATTAGTTCTTTACGCGGACTCAGAACAAAACATGTATGTAGTTTTATGTATATATCAGCGAGAGAAAAATTATATCACCACTGTGCCTTGACAGCTTTTATCGCCACGGTGGCAATGTCGCTTTTGTTACTTTTGGAACTACTCTCTTTTCCCATTTAGGAAATATATCTGCCCTTGTATGTGTTAGTCAGCTCCGTATTTCAGTATTTAGGCCTATTAAATTTTGTCTTTTTATTTTGCTCTCTCTCTCTCTCTCTCTCTCTCTCTCTCTCTCTCATATCTTAAAATGTATCGAGACTGCGGACCCTAGAGTATATATTTATTTAATTAATGGGGACGCCCTCAAGAAAGGCATAACAACAACAACAACAACAACAACAACAATCCAAAGAAAAGAGAGTAGGATTCAAGTATAAGCTTTCTCTTAATTAGTTTTTCACTTGAATCATGCAAATTGTCTGTGACTGAACTTAACATGACCTGTTGCTTACTCGATATTCTAGGTTACCGAAAGCTTATCGTCTACATGTTACATTATACATCACACGATACACAGTTATATAAAAACTCTGATCATATATATATAATAAAACAATTGCTTAAGTAGCGATTTTAAATCGCATCTCAATTATATTCACGCTTAAAAATGTTGGTGAAAACGGAATGAGTGTTGACTGCAAAGGGAAATTAAGTGACAATCGAAAGTGGGTTGCAGCATCTGTTGCCAAACTGAACTGCAAGTTTGCCAAAGCCACAAAAGAATTCCTATTTGTATGCATACATGAACAAAATAAAGAAACAAAATCCCTTACAAATAAACTCACAACCATTAAAATCTATTGTTTATAGATGCTGCATTGTGAAGTCTGTCGGATACGACCGCTCTGTGAAATTTCTACATTACCCCGCCACACACATCAACAATTATTTACTGTCGGCGCAAGAAATGTGTTACGAGACCAAAAATCTCTTTATTTGCGTACGAAAACAGTCATTCATTTGACCAAATACACAATTTGAAGCATTATATTGCAATCAAAATTTGTAGAAATTCGCTCTCCTAAAATTATTGTAAACTTTCGTAACTTTTTTTTATCGAAAAAAGAATGGAGAATTCCATGCATATCAACGGGTTTTGCCTTAATATTATAATGAAAAAGAAAATCTATTGAACAGATATAATGAAATATTTTGCACGTGAAACGAAAACATGTTGCTCGTGAAATGGAAACGTGTTGCCGTGTCACTCGTGACTTTGCCACTATAGACAAGCCAACGTTTCCAATCAGTCATGAAATATTTCCTGATATCTACTCGATAAACGTAGATATCCTCTTTAAGTATCAAGATGTGCAACAAATACAACAATATGTAGGAAACAAATATATTTTTTACAGTTAAAATAGCACAAATAAGTGACATTTATAGAACTTACTCCCGGAATACGAGTGATCACCAAAACGGCCCACGGAGGCTACAAGCTAAATACCTTAATTATTGGTGACAACAAGGTAAAGAAGCAAGATAACGCTGAAATAAACAGAGTACAGATGCACCTGCATATTATCTTGTTGCATTGAAATATGTTGGACATTTAGCTGTTTTCATTGTAAATTTATTTCTAAAGAGACATATATCAAGAGATTTGAGATTAATATTTTCCTTTCAGTTTGATGGACGAGACAAATTTCTGGTGTTGAATGAAGAAATTGGCACAATAGTACTAAAGCACCAGATAAACTTTGAAGATGTCATAAATAGACCCTATTTCTTTTTAAATATCACGGTAACGGTGAGTCATGTTTCTTTTACACTCATATAAAAAATACACTTAAAAATGGTATTCCCATTGTTAAATTTCGACATTGGCGTCAATGCTGAATTTTAAAACTCACTTGTGCGCATGAAATAGAGACCCTTACGATGATTTATGTTATAAGAAATATCGACCTTTATTTTATGTTCGTGTGATTATCAATAATGCATACAAACAAGGGCAAGAAAGCTCAAGTAATGAATATGTTCATAACTCACAAAAGTGAAAATACTGTTGGTGCTGAGTTTCGTATAAATCATACCTCCAAATATGTCTGATATACTTTGAAACTTTCCTACGTGTTGATAGTCTTCGGCCATTGAACTTTACTAATTCCATAGTCAGCATACGTTCGGAGTCAATATGCGGAAAATGCCGATTTGCTTCTCATTTTTTTTTTTTTTTTTTTTTTTTTTTTTTTTTTGAGATTC
>JAECUM010076619.1:0-17610 GCA_016617855.1 Megalonaias nervosa
CATGTTGTTAAAAGTATTCCATGCATTCAGTTGAAAGTATTCCATGCATTCAGTTAAAAGTATTCCATGCATTCAGTTAAAAGTATTCCATTCATGTTGTTAAAAGCATTCCATGCATATTGTTAAAAGTATTCCATGCATTCAGTTAAAAGTATTCCATGCAGTCAGTTAAAAGTATTCCATTCATGTTGTTAAAAGCATTCCATGCATATTGTTAAAAGTATTCCATGCATTCAGTTAAAAGTATTCCATGCATTCAGTTAAAAGTATTCCATGCATGTTGTTAAAAGTATTCCATGCATGTTGTTAAAGTATTTCATGCATTCTGTTAAAAGTATTCCATGCATGCTGTTAAAGTATTCCATGCCTTCAGTTAAAAGTATTCCATGCATTCAGTTAAAAGTATTCCATGCATGCTGTTAAAAGTATTCCATGCATTCAGTTAAAAGCATTCCATGCAGTTAAAAGTATTCCATGCATTCAGTTAAAAGTATTCCATGCATGTTGTTAAAAGTATTCCGTGCATGTTGTTAAAAGTATTCCATGCATTCAGTTAAAAGTATTCCATGCAGTCAGTTAAAAGTATTCCATTCATGTTGTTAAAAGCATTCCATGCATATTGTTAAAAGTATTCCATGCATTCAGTTAAAAGTATTCCATGCATGCTGTTAAAAGTATTCCATGCATTCACTTAAAAGCATTCCATGCAGTTAAAAGTATTCCATGCATTCAGTTAAAAGTATTCCATGCATGTTGTTAAAAGTATTCCGTGCATGTTGTTAAAAGTATTCCATGCATTCAGTTAAAAGTATTCCATGCAGTCAGTTAAAAGTATTCCATTCATGTTGTTAAAAGCATTCCATGCATATTGTTAAAAGTATTCCATGTATTCAGTTAAAAGTATTCCATGCATTCAGTTAAAAGTATTCCATGCATGCTGTTAAAAGTATTCCATGCATTCAGTTAAAAGCATTCCATGCAGTTAAAAGTATTCCATGCATTCAGTTAAAAGTATTCCATGCATGTTGTTAAAAGTATTCCGTGCATGTTGTTAAAAGTATTCCATGCATTCAGTTAAAAGTATTCCATGCAGTCAGTTAAAAGTATTCCATTCATGTTGTTAAAAGCATTCCATGCATATTGTTAAAAGTATTCCATGCATTCAGTTAAAAGTATTCCATGCAGTCAGTTAAAAGTATTCCATTCATGTTGTTAAAAGCATTCCATGCATATTGTTAAAAGTATTCCATGCATTCAGTTAAAAGTATTCCATGCATTCAGTTAAAAGTATTCCATGCATTCAGTTAAAAGTATTCCATGCATGTTGTTAAAGTATTTCATGCATTCAGTTAAAAGTATTCCATGCATTCAGTTAAAAGTATTCCGTGCATGTTGTTAAAAGTATTCTGTGCACGTTGTTAAAAGTATTCCATGCATTCTGTTAAAAGTATTCCATGCATGCCCACATTTAAAAGTATTCCATGCCTTCAGTTAAAAGTATTCCATGCATTCAGTTAAAAGTATTCCATGCATGCTGTTAAAAGTATTCCATGCATTCAGTTAAAAGCATTCCATGCAGTTAAATGTATTCCATGCATTCAGTTAAAAGTATTCCATGCATGTTGTTAAAAGTATTCCGTGCATGTTGTTAAAAGTATTCCATGCATTCAGTTAAAAGTATTCCATGCATTCAGTTAAAAGTATTCCATTCATGTTGTTAAAAGCATTCCATGCATATTGTTAAAAGTATTCCATGCATTCAGTTAAAAGTATTCCATGCAGTCAGTTAAAAGTATTCCATTCATGTTGTTAAAAGCATTCCATGCATATTGTTAAAAGTATTCCATGCATTCAGTTAAAAGTATTCCATGCATGCAGTTAAAAGTATTCCATTCATGTTGTTAAAAGTATTCCATGCATGTTGTTAAAAGTATTCCATGCATTCAGTTAAAAGTATTCCATGCATGTTGTTAAAAGTATTCCATGCATGTTGTTAAAAGTATTCCATGCATTCAGTTAAAAGTATTCCATGGATTCAGTTAAAAGTATTCCATGCATGTTGTTAAAAGTATTCCATGCATTCAGTTAAAAGTATTCCATGCATTCTGTTAAAAGTATTCCATGCATATTGTTAAAAGTATTCTGTGCACATTGTTAAAAGTATTCCATGCATGTTGTTAAAAGTATTCCATGCATGTTGTTAAAGTATTTCATGCATTCAGTTAAAAGTATTCCATGCATTCAGTTAAAAGTATTCCATGCGTGTTGTTAAAAGTATTCTGTGCACGTTGTTAAAAGTATTCCATGCATTCTGTTAAAAGTATTCCATGCATTCAGTTAAAAGTATTCCATGCTTTAGTTAACAGTATTCCATGCATTCAGTTAAAAGTATTCCATGCATTCAGTTAAAAGTATTCCATGCATGCTGTTAAAGTATTCCATGCCTTCAGTTAAAAGTATTCCATGCATTCAGTTAAAAGTATTCCATGCATTCAGTTAAAAGTATTCCATGCATGCTGTTAAAAGTATTCCATGCATTCAGTTAAAAGCATTCCATGCAGTTAAAAGTATTCCATGCATTCAGTTAAAAGTATTCCATGCATGTTGTTAAAAGTATTCCGTGCATGTTGTTAAAAGTATTCCATGCATTCAGTTAAAAGTATTCCATGCATTCAGTTAAAAGTATTCCATTCATGTTGTTAAAAGCATTCCATGCATATTGTTAAAAGTATTTCATGCATTCAGTTAAAAGTATTCCATGCATTCAGTTAAAGTATTCCATGCATTCAGTTAAAAGTATTCCATGCATGTTGTTAAAAGTATTCCATTCATGCTGTTAAAAGTATTCCATGCATTCAGTTAAAAGTATTCCATGCATTCAGTTAAAAGTATTCTGTGCATGTTGTTAAAAGTATTCCATTCATGCTGTTAAAAGTATTCCATGCATGCTGTTTTAAGTATTCCATGTTTGCCGTTACAAGTATTTAAATTTATTCCATGCATGCAGTTAAAAGTATTTCATGCATGCTGTTACAAGTACTCTATGCATGCAGTTAAAAATATTCAATGCATGCTATTAAAACTACTCCATGCATGCTGTTACAAGTACTCCATGCAGGCTGTTAAAAATATCCATGTATGCCATTAAAAGTATTCCATCTACACCATTAAAATTATTCCGTTTATGCAATTAAAAGTATTCCATGCAGGCTGTTACAACCTATTTTAGAATCTAAACACAAATTATGTCAGGTTCAGTTTCAGATGTAACTTACCATTATCATTCCAGTTGAGTATCCTGCCGGTACACTGTATGGAGCAGCAAAGATATAGAATGGCGAGGTGCTAATGCTGACAGCTGCTTTAGGATAGCTGGGTCGTATGAACACGGGTGCATGATTATTGACATCATTCACAGTCAGAAGGACCTGCACGGTGTTGTATGATGGATAGACTGCAAAAACAGGAATTTCATGACATGGTTATTTGAAATCTGCAGTACAAAAGTGATAGATCAACATGTACTTTTTTTGCTTATTTATTATCCCACTACCAGGTTAATATCAATCCCAAAATGTCACTAATCATTTCTAGACAAAAACCATTTTTCAAGTGGTTCTATGGTAATATCATTATTGGTTTAGGTGTGAATTAAATTTAAACTTTTGCACTTGGCTACATTTTGTGAAACTGCTAATTACAGTCATGAAACCCTATAAGGACTTTCAGCATAAGAAGTTCAAGTTAAAAGTCTTGTGTTGGTACAGTTAGGTAACAGTAACCTACTTTCATTGTTTAAGTAATGACTTTGAGCTTTTGAATTTAGCTCTGTATTGCTGACACTGTTGCTTGCACTGTCATGAAACAAGTACAGTCATGCTTATGTCCAAGACAGCTTTCCATGAATTTGTCTCTAAACAACACCAAACCATATCCTAAACTTGAAAACCTCTGACTTGAAATTCTATAACCCTGTCCCTGACTTGAAAACCTCTGACTTGAACATTCTATAACCATGTCCCAAACCTGAAAGCCTCTGACTTGAAATTCTATAACCCTGTCCCTGACCTGAAAACCTCTGACTTGAACATTCTATAACCATGTCCCAAACCTGAAAGCCTCTGACTTGAAATTCTATAACCCTGTCCCTGACTTGAAAACCTCTGACTTGAACATTCTATAACCATGTCCCAAACCTGAAAGCCTCTGACTTGAAATTCTATAACCCTGTCCCTGACTTGAAAACCTCTGACTTGAACATTCTATAACCATGTCCCAAACATGAAAACCTCTGACCTGAACATTCCGTAAAGAGTTCTGTAACATGTAAAACTATAATTCACATGGTGCCAACACTGTTTTTCTTCAAAGACCGTAACAACAGTTTATGGATTAAGCTTCATCTTGAGTGTAACCATGAACATTTAGTTTCAGTTCACTGTGCATGAATTAACAGCCTTTCTAAGTTAAACCAATAACTGAACAATTTCCCACTCAAGTTTTGTTTTTCCCTCCATGGACTTTTACCCGTTTACTGCAACAAATAATTCTTCAAAACATTTTTACTGGTGATAATTACTGGAATTTTCTTTAAAAGTTTCTAACTGTAAATCTGAAGTTTTAAACTAAGAAAAATTCTGCATGATCTGTCATAGTTCCTGTGTGTCCTATAGGAAATTCCTTGACAGTGAAAGCGAGTCTGTAAAAACTGTCTTCTGCTGTAGCAGCTAATCAATCTCTGTTGTGTTAATACTGGTTTTGTGTTAATACTGGTTTTTTGTTAATACTGAGTTTGTATTAATACTAGTTTTGTGTCAATACTGGTTTTGTGTTGATGCTGTTTTTTTGTTAATATTGGTTTTGTGTTAATACTAGTTTTGTGTTAATACTGGTTTTGTGTTAATACTGGTTTTTGTTAATACTAGTTTTGTGCTAATGCTGTTTTTTTAAATACTGGTTTTGGGTTTAATTATACCAATGTTAGTTTTTTGTTGTGTTGTTGTCTTATTATGCCAATATTAATATTTTGGGTCTAATAAATGTGTACTGAAAAGCTTGAGAGAATTTAAAATGCTTTTCTCATAGCCAAAATCCATCAATACTGTCAATATTTGTGGAAATGATGATATTGCTGACTAAATAAACTGGTAATCAAGTAATATGAAAGACCAGAAGATCATCCTAAGGGCCGTTCCAGTAAAACATATACCCCCCAGGGGGAAGGCACTTTCAAATTCAACCAACCCACAACAGAAGCAATTTTAAAAAATTAAGATCCACCATCAGATATGTTTTAATCGAAAAACACTGCCCACTACAGAAGCATATTTTCTTACATAATTTCTGGCTATGGGTTAGTGGGTGGCAGAAGCGATTTTAATATTGGGTTGGGGACAGAAGCGATTTAAATGACAGCTGGCTGGAGGTAATCTACTTAATTTTTATAGATTATATAATCTACTGCATATTTTTATTTATATTTATTCATTATAATCAATCTTTTGTCCTTTTGTTTGTTTGTCTGTCAGCCATGTGTGTCTCTGATACTGTGAAATCACAAATTTTCTTGGTGGCTTATTATTTGTAGATGTCATTGATCAGTCCCTTAATACCTACTAATTTAATGTCTATGAATATAGATTTTATATTAGGGATTTCCATTCTAATACAGAAATCATGAATTTGTATCCTTACTAAACTGTGTGTTTACTAAAGTGATCACTATGTTTTGCTATTTTTCTTTGTTCTCAGGCATGCTGCTTTTGATTAGAATAATAGTTAAATCTTGTATTACTTTAAATGTGTGGTCAGATGCTATGATTTCTTGTTATTATTTTTTTCAATAAATGTTTTGGTAAACTTATAATACATGATTTGTCAGAGAAAATCATTAATGCCTGTGAAAGTGATGTCGCATTATTTCTGCCTACTTTTACACTATATCATTTCTTGTAAGAACACATATTTCAGTTGCCGACATCTTATTTTTATGCCTTGTTGCAAGACTAATACAAAGTTTAAAAAAAAAGAAATATAGCAAGTCAAACATTTTTATTTCATAAATTAGATTTTAAAATACGGATGAAAGTCAAGGAATCATTTTTTCCCAGAGTACTCATAAAATCAATGTCATTGCAGTTAACTGTATTGTCGGGGGCCCCGAGTGGCCGAGTGGTCTAAAGCGCTGTCCATTACGGATCATTGCCATCTCACCTCTGTCTGCGTTGGTGTAAGTCTAAGATTCGGCAAATGTGGATATGTGAGAAAGCTTGCCAGTAGCTTCTCATGGGTCGGTGGTTCTTTCCGCGGATTTCCTGGTTTCTTCCTCCACCATTAATACTGGCCACCATGTATAGCCTATCATGTGCTGAAAAATGGTGTTAAGCCCCACAACAACAACAACAACAACAACTGTATTGTCAACAGCACCATCATCATCACTGATGGCCTAGCAGTAACATTCTGCACTTTTAATCCAGTTGTCATAGGTTCCATCTCCCACTTCTAGTCTTTCATATAAGACTTGTACCTATGGTCTGAGGGGCTTTCATGGCAGAGTATAAGATGCTTGTCTTGTAATACAGATCTGAGGGGCTTCCATGGCAGAGTGATACAAGATGCCTGTCATGTGATTACTTGCCTCCAATGTGGAAATGAGAATGTTGCCAGCTACTTGTGGAAGATCAGTGGTTCTACATAAGTGGTGTTTGGTGTCTCAAAAGTACTTGGATTTTCTTCAGCAGTAAAACTGGCTGCCATATATAGATTCTCTTCATCTGAAAATGGTGTAAAGGCCATAATGATCTACCAAAACTGGAGATTTCATGTCTAAATGACTTTGGCTGTTGGAGATAAACATCAAATCAACAGAAACTCCATGTGCCCTAGTGTACTAAGGTGCTTGCTTTTACAGATCACTTGCACATCTCTCAGAGTGAGTTTTTGTCACAGATCAGTTTGGGTTGGTGGTCTTTCGGGGTTCTTCCTCAACCTAATATACTGTTAAAAAACAAAAAAAAACAAACCAAACCAAACTAAATCAACCAACTAATCAACTGTGGCAACAGCAGCAAAGGTACTAGTCCATCATTTTTGCCACAACTGTATGAGTTTATCAATTTTGACTCCAGTAATTTTTGTAGACCTTTGAATATTGTCAATTATGCCTTTCTGACCATTACCTAAAAGTCATCATCAGTTGGTACAAATGGATTTTTCATGGTAAGCATATGAGATGGAGAAGTCTTGAGCAATCCTGCATCACACGCTGCCAAAAAGTTTACATTTTAGCTCACTTAAAGTTTCTCTAACAATGTCCATTGTTCCAGTCAGAATTGTTATAACTTATTCAAGCTATATTCACCGATATCTGGAGATGTGCATCTGTAATAAATATTTGTAACAAAGTATGAGAATGCATCAGTGTTTTTCAATGATGCATTTGAAATGAGCAACAACCAGAATCAGAAAACCAAGAAATGAAATTATTCGCATCTCTCAGGCAGAAGTACAGTGTATAATCATAATCTGCCAAAAGATTTTTCAGTCTTCAAATTTGCCAAATTTTTTCCAACCATACTGATTCAGTGGACATAATCACCAGAATGGACAGAAACAGACCAGAACAGATATAACCAGAAGGTTAAAATTGATTTGAGTAGTTAAATTCACATGGTTTAGTTAACTGTACATCCTTTGTCTTCCCTTTGATGTAATTTCTTACTGAAGCTGAGAAAATAATGTTGCACACATCAAGAAAGAGGCACACTTCTACTCATTATTACTGTTATTATACTTCTCCATTCCAGCCTGTTCTTATGATCTTGTCCCCCCACATACTGTTTGTCATGTTTATGATATGTATCTAAATTTGTCACTTACTTTTGCTGCTACTATACTAATTGTTTGTGAATATGTATATCAATGTGAAATGCAACGGGCACACTAAATCCAAGATAGAAAACCTCTACATTCCTGGATGTATTCTGCTTGGATTCCATGTTTCTGCACAAAACTCAAGAGTTCAAGACTCGATGTACTAATTCAGTTCCCACTGTAAACCTGTGCAAACACCATCATATTAAAATTCAATAACTTAAAATTTCGAGTGGTCATGATCAAATTTTGTATCAGTATAGACACATCTATGACGAAAGCTTTTGTGAAAAGAAAATCATAACAGCTGCACCATTTTCTGGATCTACACAAATTTGAAATGTGTGCTTTCAATACTACACCAAAGAGTCAGGTGCTGATTTCAGTAATGAGTCTTCCAAACTCAGGTCTGTAAAGGGACGGAAATTATGTTAATAAAACAATGTCCCTGACTTTTTTCAGTTACAAGTAGGACAAGCTCTCAAAAGATTCTTTTTACTAAAATCTTACTTTCATTATCAACCAATCAGGGACAGTCAAACCATGTATACTCTATTTTATCTTCACTGATTTATAGTATGGTTTTCGTTCTTTCATATCTGTAGTAATGTGAGTCCTTCAACAAACTCTCAATGGTTGTATGCCTTTTTCAACCATGCTGACTGGACACACTGTAAGATAATGTTCAAGTAACAGAAATACCATGGGATAACCAGACCAATAAAATCAAATAAAATGGTCAAGTTATCTCCCCTGCAGGAATGCTGCCAGGATTTCAGGATTTAATCAAAGTTTTGTGTGTGTGTGTGTGATCTCCAGTGAGGAAGTGGTGGCAGGAGGAATAGCCATTGTTAAATATCTCCGTAACACTTAAATATCTGTCACTCTTTCTTACTGTTCCACTCTGTTAAGACTCTACTGATATCAAAATACTCAAAGAGATGTCATCTCTAGTTGTATAGTGATTATTACTGTGATGTCATTGGGCATGGTCACATGGTTGTGGTGGGGTCTTGGTTAGGATGGCAGAAAGACCATAGGCTTACTCCTTATTTGACAGCTAATTACGATGTTGTCAAAAGAATTAAACATTTTCTAACAATTCAGTTGGACTCGGATTATATACTTAATTCATAGTCAATGAACAGGTTCTGAAATTGATGTGTTTATTTTGGAGCCATGTTCTTCCATCACATTTAAGATCTGAACATACCAAAGGTGAAATTAGAACAGTTGCATCCTAAATTACTATCATGGCAACTTTAAATGTTATTTAATGTGAGACTTTAATGCCAAAACTCATAGCTTCAGTGATTTTTGGGTTAAAAAATTAATTTCTTCTCAAACAACTAAATTTGGTGCAGCTTACATTGTTTCTTAATGATACTGAGAATACTTGATGTGTAAAAATTGCACATGAAATGAACAACATCAGATCAGGAAATTAATACCGCTTGGGAAAAACTGATAGGAATATGCAGAAATAATGATAGTACATGTATTATTTAAATGGAATATGTGGTTACAATACGAGTGCTGGTTCTATAACTTTGCAAAATACATCTTGTACAACTATTCTGTTGTTTCTAACAACACTCTGTGTGTGTGTGTGTGTGTGTGTGTGTGTGTGTGTGTGTGTGTGTGTGTGTGTGTGTGTGTGTGTGTGTGTGTGTGTGTGTGTGTGTGTGTGTGTGTGTGTGTGTGTGTGTGTGTGTGTGTGATTTAGATTTTTAGCATAGCTTTAACAATTTTTTCAGTCATATCGCTACAATGTCTGCAGTGTGACAGTTTATAGTGATGTCTAGCACTGGGCATCATGCCGCAGACATGTGGCATGATGTCCCACCCAGTCACATTATCCTGACACCAGGCCGACCAGTCCTAACACTAACCTCTTAATGCTGAGCGCCAAGCGAGGCAGCTGTTAGTACCATTTTTTAAAGTCTTTGGTATGACTCGGCTGAGGTTTGAACCTGTGACCTCCCACATCCGAGGCGGATGCTCTAACCACTAGGCCACTGGAGCAGTTTTACTCTGTAATATGGTAATAATTTTTGCACACATGAAGTTGACCCACTTTTTACTTTAGTCCCTTGCTAATTAATAGTTTTAGATTTTACAAGAAAACTAAGCACATTTTACCTTTTGACAATAATACATGATCACAAATATTTAGATTGTGAGAAAATAGAAGTTACAATTTTATTAAAAGTATTGGTACCAGTAAAACTAAAGGAGATGGTAAAAAAGAATCAGAATGAACAGATTAGTAGTGTAATAAAGAATCCATATATCAGAATGACATCAAGTATTTTTTCATCAGTTAATTACACTGCTTCAAAATGTTGTGTACTAGATAATAGCAATCCAATCTGTAATACAAATACCAAATGATGGCTTGGAACTAAGTGCCAAAAGGTCTGCAGAAAATATCAACAACCTCAAAATATAGATAGGAATAACCAAACACAAACAGGGCAAAGTTTATCCATCTTGGTTTGAGTTTACACATTTCAGTCAGTTTCTTATGTTTAATGTCATTCAATTTTTGCACATAGAAAGCATGTACTTCAGTTGGTAATACATCTGCATGATATGAAAGTTAGTCTTGTTATTCTTCGTTGCCACAGTGGTTCTGCCAACTAGAGATCTACACACACTTAATTATGTTGTATGGGGATTCTCTGATGTTCCCTATGAGCATTAATCTGTTGATTGTTTCTGAATTTAATATGGTCCTCCTCCTCTGTGTATGAATATTATTCTGTGCTGAGAACTCCCTTTAATTGCCTACTGTCTGAAACACATATGCATAACTAGCTTGAACAAGTTACTCTTCTTTATGGCTGTGCAATTTTCAACATCTCACAGGTATGGCCCCATGGGTATTCTCTCTTTGATATCTGTTCCAACAAGAAAAGTTTTCACTAACATGAACTCTGCCAAAGATTCACTTCCTTGAATCAGTGCTTTGCTGCCTCTTATGCCAGATATTTTTTCTCTTCCATAATGCTGTATTAGGGTTTTAAGTCCAACATTTCATAGTCTGCTTGTTCAGACATGGGTATCTTGAATAAATATAACCAGCATCCTGTCCATCCAACAGTGCAACACGTACATCGGACATGCACTCAACATCAATTTTGGGCTCAAAATCACACATTGGTATTTCCAGCGACATTTTCCCAATGTCTAACAGACTGATATACATGAAATTCATTGTTATCATAGCTATCACCAGCCAGTATTTGCCAACTGAAAACGTCGTCTGAAGACAAACCCTGTTGTGATTCAGCCATTTTGGTTTCCTGTGTGGCCCTTATTTGAAACACACATTTGTAAAACTTTCATGATGAAAGTAAGGTTAAAACTACCATAAAATGCTTGTTCCAAGACACAATGAACCAATCAAATTTATTTTAACAGCCATTCATGTCAAACCAAAGTACCCAGCTATTTTAGCATTTGCCTTCCTGAATCTGGATTAACATCAAACACTGTGATACTGCTACTGGCAGCGCGAATTACGTCGCAAAATGCACTTTTAAAGTTAAAAGTTGAATAAAAATTGCATACTGCGCAAAGCACATTTTATATCTGCAACGCTGATGTAATTTGTGGAACACGTATCACTGTTTTAAAAGTATGTGAATTCGTACAAAATTAGGTGCACTTGCGTGTACTGGCATCATTTTCTGACCCAATGTTTTATTCACGTTAGACCGCTAGGAGGGGGTTAGAAGCAATTTTAAATATATATTCATTTTTTTTCTGACAACCCCACCAGCGATTTCTCATTTTGTTAACACAACCCACAACAGAAGTGATTTTCCTAATCAACCTTCCACTGTCTGAATCAAAATAGTCTGAAACACAACCTCCTACAGAAGTTTTTTTGAAGTGCCGTCCCCGGGGGGGGGGGGGATATATGTTTTACTGGAACAGCCCTAATCTAATTTGTTAAAAAATGGACTTATATTTTAATATGACCTTATCATATTAAAGTCAAATAATCAAACACTGGATGTACTGTGCTTCACATTCATTAGGTTGCATGCAGCGATAGCAAAAGTGTGAGCCATTCCTTTAAACCACGTTAGTGACCTTTAAGATGGTATATCTTCATCCTAAAAACATTCAGATATCAAATCACATCTTTTTAAAAAAAAGCAAATTCCTCTAAAGTTCCTAATGGTCAGAATAGCAGGCTTTCATCCTCCATTGTGGTTAGTACTAATACCTGTACACGTAGCAGTTGCAGATGAAATAATCAAATTCACATGAGAATATTTATCTGAAATAATAATTCCGGAAAACTCACCTTTAGTTCATGTATAATTATGTTATTTTGAATTTACATATAATGGAATGTAAATTATTTGTGTGATTTGTTTAATGCAAGGTTGTTGTATAATGCTAACTAGGTACATTCAAGACAACAATTACCATCTACCCTCCCTGAGGCTCCATACTGTAAATATACATAATTTTAGTTTAATTTGATCTCAGATCTGGGTTGTCTCAAAATGTTTATCTTAATAAAGCATCAATTTATCCAGAAAAAGTGGCATAAATAGTTCTCTGCATGTATATCAAATACCAGTGTGGCATGAATGGTTCTCTGCATGTATATCAAATACCAGTGTGGCATGAATGGTTCTCTGCATGTATATCAAATACCAGTGTGGCATGAATGGTTCTCTGCATGTATATCAAATACCAGTGTGGCATGAATGGTTCTCTGCATGTATATCAAATACCAGTGTGGCATGAATGGTTCTCTGCATGTATATCAAATACCAGTGTGGCATGAATGGTTCTCTGCATGTATATCAAATACCAGTGTGGCATGAATGGTTCTCTGCATGTATATCAAATACCAGTGTGGCATGAATGGTTCTCTGCTTTGATTCACTTACATAATAATATGTGTACCTGACAAACAACATATGGGGAATCACACCTACTAATGGGTATGGGGTCCTAACAGATTTCCCTCATTTCTATTTGTCTCAGGTGTACCATTCTGTGAAAAAGTTTTCAGGGGTAAATATTAGGCAGGAGCTTCATAATAGCATTATTTAAAAAGTTTTAGAAAGAATGCTGGTTTAAGATTTATTCTGTCTAAAACAATTTAATAATTTCTTCTAATTACCCAAGATGATGTTGTCCAGAGTGGCCTGTCTCTTCACCCTGTTAGTCATACTGACACCAATAGTTATATTGTAAAAGCTCTTGGTAAAGTTGTTCCCTTGGATGAAAAGTTGACAGTTCTGTTCATTATCCACCGGCTGGACTTGGAATAGAGCTGAAAGTATGAAACAATAATCTAGCTATGTAATGTAAGTAATTGTTTTCATAACAACCAATCATAATCTAACATCATTTAAAAAATACAAATAAACACTTTGCATCATTTGCTTGAAATGTAACAACAGTAAAATCTGTTTGAATAATAATAATAATAATAATCACAATATTCATATGTTTCTATTATAAATATATATATATATATATATATATATATATATATATATATATATATATGTTATATATATATATATATATATATATCTATATATATATATATATGTATATATATATATGTGTGTGTGTGTGCTGATGATTTTTTTCATACTGTGCAATTCCAAAAAAGCTTGTGAATAGGATCAGTTGTGTACTAATGAGGAGATGGACAAGGCAGTTGCCCCAGGTGCCAGAGGTCTTAGGGTGCCAAAAGCCCAGGCACCAGAGGTCTTGGGGTGCCAAAACCACTTTGGGCCACCATCATTGCCCTGGTAGCCATTTTCCCTTAGTATGCCACTGAATAGGGTACCATATATATTTACTTATAAGCAGGGTTCAACTGCAAACAACAATGATCCAAATCTGATGGTACAATTAGTGCTGGCAGATCAGGGTTATGTTTGTTCTACTGTTCAGTCCTAACAAATACCCAGATCTTCCGGTGCATTATGCAATGGCAGATCTGGGTCTACACAGCCTGCAATTGGAACAGTATATTCAGTGTGATATCTATCTATCTATCTATCTATCTATATATATATATATATATATATATATATATATATATATATATATATATATATATAGGTAAATGTAGCAAATTCAGTTTGATATATGTGGTAAAATTATCATATTCAGTGTGATATGTATAGTAAATTTGGCATGTTCAATATGATATATGTGGTAAATGTGGCATATTCAATGTGATACATGTGGTAAATGTGGCATATTCCATGTGATATATGTAGTAAATGTGGCATATTCAATGTGATACATGTGGTAAATATGGCATATTCAATGTGATATATGTGGTAAATGTGGCAAGATAATTTAGAAAATACATGTTGGATGAAATGCATCTTACATTAGTCTTTCACATTTCAAATATTTTGCAAATTCACTGACCTCATACAAATCTGCAAAGTATTGATGCCTGTGCAATTTGTAGATTTTCAAAATTTGTAATCCATGCAGAGATATTGTTAGGAATTTTCAAAACACAGGTAATGCATGACAAATATTGAAGGAGTGCCAGACTCCCACTTTATATCACTGTCATTTTAATGACATCAAAACAGTATGACATTACAATATTTTTAATATTCTATTGACAAACTATCTATTTCACCAACAATTTGAAATTTTTTACTGTTCTAAAGACAATTTCCCTATTTCATGGGCAATTTTGAAGAATGTAATCATTTATGTTTTTTTTTTACACAGAAATCATGCAATGGATTCTAGGCATTAGAAGCAGATGATCATTGCTAGCTATTTCACTCTACAAAACAATAATGATGCAGATCTTAAAACGGCCTCCAAATAAGAATGTCTAACATAAAACTCAAAGTTATCAAGCTTCTTGCTGATGTTGATCAATTAAACTAACATACCAACAGTAACTGTAATACTAAAATTTGGGAATTCTTTTCGAAGCAAAAGTAAACTAGTTCAAATTATTATTCTTCATAAAAAAAATTATGCACTGGGTAATAACAAATGTCATAAAAGTATAAAATATGTAGACTTAGGGCCAAGGTGGCTTAATAGTCTGCATGTCAGACCCATGTCAAATGCATGGAGTATGTATATTTGGAGTCATGGTGACTCAGTGGTATATGTCAGACTCATGTCAAGAAGGGTGTAGAACAGTATCCTGACCAGACCAAACTGGGTTTGGTTACTGTGGCAAGTCACTGGCCAAAGTAATCTGTTACAAGTACCTTTAATGTGTTGATGTGCTGATAAAATCAACCAGCTTTAAAACAAACAAAAAAAGAAACTGAATGTCACATTATACAATTTCTTAATATGTAAATGACTTACAAGTTTGTGCTGAATTGACAGGTGCATCGTTGACAAAGAGTATAATGCATGACACTTTCTTACTGACGTCTTGGTTGACAACTTGCAGATACATTACTGGAGTGTTGGCAGCTACATTCTCTTGGACAGTGACACTAAAAATTAAAACAAGCACATACAAAATGTCCTATTTGTACCAAAATATAAACTCTAAACTAGACATTACAGATCCATCATTCTCATTTTAAAAAGCGTGTGTATGTGTGTGCATGCGTTTGTGTGTGTGTGTGTAGGTGCATGCATCACCACAATAGTAGCTATATAGTGTGAAAGTTAAGTTTTAAAAATGTAAAGGTAAAACATTTCTAAAATAAAAAGAAAACATTTAGAAGATAAAACTTCAATATAAATATAAACATCTATTACTACAAGATAAAATGTCAAGATGTTAAAATTCTGTACAAGATACATGTATACAAAATAAAATATGAAAGTTACAAAATATACAATATTTGAAATATAGGGTCAACTTTTTCTTTCTAAACCACATTCAAAATTTTCACACATTTCTTCAGAAAAGTTCAAAATTTTTTCTGGTGGTACATACATTTTCCTAATTAAGTGCACATCAAAGAACTTCTGTCTAAGAAGATGAGAAAGGTGTCATATTTTAGTGAATTGTGTTGCATATAAAATGGTACACACATGATATAAAGTAGTTGACCATCCAAGTACTTAATATGCAAGTCTGTAAAATTAAAATAAGTTAATTTAATTATGATACAAGTATTTATGAATGAAGATTCATTGGATAATCATATTTCATATTTTGAAACAATGCTTATGAGCAGATTGTGTGACAGAATGTTGCAGAATGTACAAACAAAAAAAGTGTGTGCATGTGACTGGGATCATATCATGCCTGTTTTATTTTTGTTTATTGGTGTTATGTATATTTAATTTCCATCGTTTGTTAGTTTTTTTATATTCATTATATGCTGTGTGAATTGTATCTTGAAGATGACCTTGTCATAATCAGGTCCAGTGCTTATCTGACCAAAATCATTGCTTTGTTTAATTTTGTAAACAACAAATACATAGCTAATATTTTCTCTGCCAGTGTGGATTTAATATTAGGATCACTAAAGCTTATTCAGAACTTTATTCATTAGAACCTGTGTTAGAAATTCAAGAATTATCTGGGATTTAATTTGCAATTCAAGGATTATCTGGGATTTAATTTGCAATTCAAGGATTATCTGGGATTTAATTTGCAATACCATAAGTTCATTTTGTATTTTCACTTTGTATTCTAGAGCATTAAATTTGTTGAATTTCACAAAGCTTGTTGCTTCTCACTCTTTTCTATTAGTTATTTTAAGACCACAGAGTCATAATAATAGAGAACACACACACACAAAATTCAACATTTTTATTAATTTAATAATATCATCTTACATGCTCATTTGAAAAGAAATTTATTGACTTCTTTAAATTCAGTTTTATCAAAGTTGGGCAATGTTGATACCAGACAGGCAATCATACAAGATGATCTACACATTTTTATTTTGGTGTTATCATGTTTGTACTTGCTTATAAGTCAAACTAAATACAACACAGACCCTGATCTTCCAGCGCATAATGCACCAGCAGATGAGGGTCAATGTTGTTTGTTCTATTGATAACTCCTATCAAACTGAATAGACCTAGATTTGCTGGCACATTATATGAAGGAAGATCTGGGTCTCTTTGCAGTTTGCAGTTGGACTTGACTTGTAAGCATATACAGTAGAATCTATTAGTCCATGAATAGTGCTAGTGTCGTAAATTTATAGTCACTATATTCCCCTGAATTTATAGTCACTATATTCCCCATGAATTTATAGTCACTATATTCCCCATGAATTTATAGTCACTATATTCCCCATGAATTTATAGCCACTATATTCCCCATGAATTTATAGTCACTATATTCCCCATGAATTTATAGCCACTACATTCCCCATGAATTTATAGTCACTATATTCCCCATGAATTTATAGCCACTATATTCCCCATGAATTTATAGCCACTATATTCCCCATGAATTTATAGCCACTATATTCCCCATGAATTTATAGTCACTATATTCCCCATGAATTTATAGTCACTATATTCCCCATGAATTTATAGTCACTATATTCCCCATGAATTTATAGCCACTATATTCCCCATGAATTTATAGCCACTATATTCCCCATGAATTTATAGTCACTATATTCCCCATGAATTTATAGTCACTACATTCCCCATGAATTTATAGTCACTATATTCCCCATGAATTTATAGTCACTACATTCCCCATGAATTTATAGTCACTATATTCCCCATGAATTTATAGTCACTACATTCCCCATGAATTTA
>JAECUM010076620.1:0-14750 GCA_016617855.1 Megalonaias nervosa
CAATTCGATCCATTCAGCCCATTATTCTGTCCTATTCAGCCCATTATTCTGTCTCATTCGGCCCATGCGGCCCATTGTTCTGTTATAACATTATTGCAAAACCTCGCTTTTGGCGTAGAATTATGACCTCGAAGTGGATTATTCCTACATTCATGGATGTTTGATGATTATGTTTCCTTTCGTCTTCTGACCGAATCAGTTAAAATAATTTGATTAAATCAAAATTGCCTGGAGAGTTGGAACCATGATATAAGTGATAGATGGGCAGTCAGTCTCCAATTCATGAATGTATCATCGGGAATCAACCGATTAGCGTAGGTAGACGACATGAGGGAATTTCATCGTCGCGTATCCTGTCTGCCCCGTAGACATCTCTTGTATCACCCTTACACCTGAAAATAGCGATTAATCATTTCCATGTTATTTAAAACTTCGAATGTTCATTTGACCTCAGTGAGTCAGTATACAGTCAAACGCTGCAGATTTCTGTAAGAAATAATTCAAAAGATTGCATTCACTGCATATGCTGCATGCAGAATTAATATGAATCTTCGATCACAGCAAATATAATAGATCAAATATTAATAGCATTTGGTGCATATACATAACGAAAAGTATTGAATATTATATGTAGCGCTTACATTTGCCTTGACTGCACACACCAAAACCCCCATAACCCTCGACATTGTGCACATACTTAAAATGGGATAGAACATAGTCGCCGGTATAAGCATTCATGCATAGCAGACACACTGGCATGACGACCTATTTCGTATGTCATGCCTCCGCCAACCACCTCTGGAACACGTATTATGTTGACTCGCTATAAATAGTTCCAAACAATTGGCCTGTTAATATCTTTGTAATGTTGGCTCGCCAAGGTAAATCTATTTCTCGATTATAATTTTAAGCGAGTCAAATTTTTTATGTTGCTGTACTGACTTGTGCTTTGACAAAAGGATATAATTGCCTATTCTCACTGGAGATCTGCCGCTGTCAGATCTTCAGTTTTGGAAGTGCATAGCTTTACACGTAGTCAAGCTCTTAAATCTGGAGGTAATTATATCTAGCATGCTGTCCGCAAGCCCGTTAATACTTAAATAAAAGTGATCGGTTTTGAAAAACACCAGAACTCAATGATGTTTGCTACTGGCAATTACGCCTGCAGTTTTTGAGCTGGGTTGCAACAGTCAGCCGTTACGCCAAAGCGCTTGAGTAGGTATCATCGGAAGAGTACATGTCATTGAGAGCGCATACGAAACAGCGCGCTTAGAGGTAACATAGGTGTAGATTATTCAGTCATTAGAGACGTAACCATATACCACGTTTGCAATCATAGATTTTGAGAGTCACGCTCTCTCTAAGACACGTTATACTCAGTATGTGCGATACGAGCATTTTATAAATTGGTGTGTCTCATGTTTGAAAAAGACAGCAGCTTCTACGTTCAATCTGAAGCGACAGTACTACATAGTGTGCTCCAGAAGCTACATATATTTCACAGTGTTTTTTTTCACCAAACCATAAATATATAAAATAACTTAAGATAACGTGGCAATGTTCATTACCCGATA
Organism: Megalonaias nervosa; assembly: GCA_016617855.1. NCBI lineage: Eukaryota > Metazoa > Mollusca > Bivalvia > Unionida > Unionidae > Megalonaias > Megalonaias nervosa. The sequence continues at coordinate 1,575 of JAECUM010076620.1, forward strand.
GCTATTGATCGTCCCCATTGAATGAACTAGATTTTGAAAGTGCTTGGTGCAACGAAATAGAGCAGGTTTATACTTTGGAGCCGAGGTTATAGCTGATGGGCTTTATCAAAGAGCTGATTAATGACATCCTCCACTTTTGTTTCAGAAAAAATTACATTGATGCATACAGAGGATGTAAACAAATGCACTCAGCCGTATGCTGTTGGGTTTTTTATACTTCGATCATAAAAATAGGGTTACAGTCTTGTATTTGAGGGGTTTGAATTATTAATAGTGGGATTATAACGTCGCTAGCAGGTTTTACCAACAACACTTTTTAATTCAAATAAAATAATATTTGCGACACTGAAACCACCACTAGCATTCTCATATGTTCATGAACAAGACTGGCATCCCCATTCTAACAAACTTTGAAAATAGTTATTGAAAAACAGCTGAAAATGTAACGTTACGTGACAATATGTCGCAGAAGGAGTGATGATGTCCAAATGGCGTGAAAATTTCAAATAATATATTGCAGATTTTGCTGTCGAAAAATCTGACCTTTGATCAGAAAGCGCGTTACATCCGCGGGAGTGTTAGAATATTGTTCTAAAACTTGTCATCAGAAAATTTGCCAGCCTACTCTAAAAGGTCATTGACCGTATTGTTTTGTTTTCATAAAGCATTATACCGAAAACATCATTCTGAGGTATGTACTCAAAGGTATAAGGGACTTACATTTATGTTGCCATATATTTTTCATAATTTCTTTTCGCACTTCATGAATTCTTCTCTCCCCCCCCCCAAAAAAAAATATGCCTTCATAAAACAGGCATTTTCAGTATTCTGTTTTGTGTAGATACTGAGGATGTGAGGATGGACTGGTACACGGCCCGGACATCAGGACCCGGCCGGGATTTGAAGTATCCAAAAATACTCCGCTCGGCTGGGTTTTAAGATTAAACATTGACCTTTCTGGGCCGCTCCCGTAATAATAAAATAAAAAGCAAAACAGGAGGAAACAAATTGTTTTATGGTTGAAAAAAATAGCGGTGAGAGAGGTGGTGGTGAAACAAGTCAAAATGGGAGTGTTGAAACCCGACCAAGCATTGTACCCGGACGAGATACATGGCAAAGTTTCCCAAACCATCCTTCCTAGTAGTAGAGACCGAAGCTGATAGGATTGCGCTCTGGATGTGTATTTTGCATAAACTAGAATGATTCAGGTTACATAAAATGTATTGTTTCTCATTACATTTTCCAAGAACTCTTCAGCGCCATTAATATTCCAGTCTTTTCTGTCTAACGCATTTCCCTTGCATCATAGCTGTATTTATAATTATCAACAGTCATATGTTTCTCTCGCAACTGCACTGCCTTATGGAAACTGATATTTTTATCGTCAGTCTACAAAATGTTTTTCGATATCGTGCCATTTGGACATTCATTAATATCTCGTCTCATTCTATCGTTGGCATCAAGCAGGGTACACTGTAATAATTTAGTTCTGCCTGACGCAGTGTGGTTTCTTTATTCCAAGCCCTTGCTTATTCGTACTGAATTTATTACGTTCTTTTTTCATTATGTTTGGGGCATCTGCTGCCTTGGTTGATATCAATTGCAGTAAGTTTCGCATTTGTCGTTTAGTTTTTATATTTTACATCTCCTCCACCCCCACCCCCACCGCCTACTACCCATCCCCAACCCCGGAGATTATATGCAACCGGTTTATTTCTTAGTTGAGATTATTTTGCCGCTGTATGCAGGTTAGTGACTGTATCTGCAAGGAAGTGAATGACTTAACTTTATGTCACGAAACAAAGACCAAGTAATTGGAAACCTACATTTGCTTTTCGGAAAATGACATTTACTTATAAATAGTGTACTCTAGGCAATATACAAATTGCCTTTTGCCTATCATGTAATTATGGTACGGCCATTAAAACTGACTATCATGTAATTATGGTACGGTCATTAAAACTGACTATCATGTATTTATGATACGATCATTAAAACAGACTATCATGTAATTATAGTATGGCAACTTTGCTCAAACTATCATGTAAGTATGGTATGACCATTTTATTACAACTGCCTATCATGTAATTATGGTACGGGCATTAAAATTGACTATCATGTAATTATTGTATGGCCAGTATTAAAACTATCATGTAAATATGGTATGACCATTTTCTTAAAACTGACTATCATGTAATTATTGTACGGCCATTAAAACTGACTGTCATGTAATTATGGTATAGCAGTTTTACTCAAACTATCATGTAATTATGGTATGACCATTTTATTTACACTGGCTCTCATGTAATTATGGTATTGCCATTTTATTCAAAGTTAAGAAAAAATAATTATCTTCATACTGTAAGGCGAATCCTTTATTAGTACATTTTATTTTTTTATGTAAAGTAGAATAACTCACACGCTGGGTAACCTACCTGTCTTTATGATAGAGATGCTTCCATCAAAACAAAATTAGCTTAGCTTATTGTCCAACATCTAGACGGGCTCTATTGTACAGTTCCTTTTATGTGAAATGACGCATTACGGGCTGGTGACCTTGAATTACTAAATTGATCTCTTGTCTTGCCTTATCATACATACATACATACATACATGCATGCATGCATGCATGCATGCATACATACATACATACATACATACATACATACATACATACATAGTAATATGCGTCACTTGAGCCCCAGAGGCCTCTCTTGAGATCCAAACAGGAATTTAACATGGGCGACACTTGAGACCCAAACGCACATGAGCGACAAGGGGAATTTAACATGGGAATGGGTTTATAGGACAAAAGGGTGGATGGAGTCAAAAAGGGTAAATGGGAAGAGGAATGGGTAAATAGACTGAAGTCTGAATTGTGAAAACAGACATATACAAAGAAACACATATACAACACAAAGACAAAAATGTTTGGCAAGAGTGAAAGAGTATCTTTTCGAGGCATAGGAGGGACCCTAAATCGGGCCGTTGGGGTTTCTTCTACTTTCTCCCTGACCTCCAGTTCTTGCACCATCTCCTCGGTTTGTCTAGGAACGTTCCTTTCTTTTACGTCTCGGGTATCCAATCAGGATGATTTTTTTTTTTTTTTTTTTTTTAAATTTCTCTTCGACCTTCATCGATTCGGTATTCAAACGTTTGAAGTCTTCCAGTTTCTCGTTGTTCTCCTCCTCTTTTCTTTCCTTAGTCCAGGTAGTCTTAATCTTTTCTGCTTCCTCTACCTCTATTAATTTTTTCACCAAGCTCTTAGTTCTTTGTAGCGCAGCCACTTTCCACTTCCCGTCGAACACGACTTAGAGTGTACCACTCGGCCTCTACTTGCTCTATCAGTTCCTCTAACTCGACCATAGCATCTGCTACATCCTGTAAGTTTTCAATTTTGCTATGTTAACTTGCTGTCATTCTACTCCGATGGACGAGGAATGGTACGACCATACTAATCTTGAGTTGAAAGCGCTTATGCCCATTCGGGCAAGTGCGTCTTGTTTATTCCCAGAATGTGGAATTCTTACTTAATCGTTCTGGAGGACCTGGCAGAGGCAATGAAGACTGGGTAATGGAGGCCGGAGAGCCGCACCAGCGCCACAGAAGGCACACCCTAGCATCTATAATATGTTTTTGATCCTATTGGTCCAAAAATAAATGTCATCTTGACACAATTTGGAATTTATTGACTCTGAGCGATTTATGAAAAGGAGATATACTGAAATGGGTAGGGCCTCCTAATTAACCATTTATATAGGGTATCAGTGCCTAAGCAAGTTAGTGTTTTGTGTTAATTTTTGGGGTTCTATCTAACTTTAAACATTTTTAGCTCCGCCTTGTGCAGGGGAATGCTTGATGGTCAGGATATTTGCCACCTTATATCGTCTATAAGGGGTCTTAATGAATTTGCTACTTAGATATGCCGCATGTTTCAGCAGGGCCTATAGTCATTGGGCTTTTTGACCACCTTATATTTCTAAGTTTGAGTTCAGTTATTGACTACTACTCCTATTTACTTTAGTGAGTTTAATCTTGGCCACATTGTGCAGCGGGGTCAGATGTCTGGCATTTTAGCGATCTTATATTATCTAATTGTGTCGGGAGAGAGTTACAGAATGTAATTTATATGCCTTTTCCCATTTCAATAATGTAGTAGAACGAGAGCAAGTTAGAGATTGTGTTAATAATTTATTTATTTACTCTAAGTGCTTAAACACCAAAGGAGTTTGATCGATGGCTCCGCTGAGGGCTGCATTGCTTACGATACCGATGATTAAACCTTTGGACAACTGTCCTTAGAAAAGATAATCTTCGATTTTGGACCAGCTTCAGTGATGAAGATTTTCAGTTCCACTCGTCGTATTGGATAAGTGGCGGTCGTTCAGCTAAAAGAGTGACTGATGCCATTTCCCACTTCGGGTAACACCTGCACACAGCTCACGTAGAGGTGGACTTCTTCGATGAAGGTTTTGTACTCGTTAGCATGATCCATCAAATGGAAAACGGTACTGCTTTGAATTCAGTCTCAGGCGGACGTCCCCTTGTTTGCCCCTTGTTTGATTTGTTTTTGACGCTCGTTAAAGCCCACATTGTGAGGATTGGTAGCTTCTTCGGGAGCGCATCCGATGCTCTGATGGTACGATTGATTTCTAAGCTTTCACCAGACGCAGTAAGATGTGTAAAATATTTCTGAATGTATTCTTTAAAAGAGCGTTGAAAACGTTCCACGATGCTGGCTTTGGTTTCGTTATTCACTGCAGTGGAAAAGTGGATTTTTTATGCTTCAATTCATTTTGGAAAGCTTGTTTCAGAAATTAAGTGTCTTTGTCTGTCGGAGAGGGTGACGACCACTTTGTTTCAACGCGTGTTTTAAGGCTCACACTAACTCGGAATTCGTTTTAGAAGTCAAAGGCACGGCCTAGGTGAATTTGGAAAAGACTTAGAAGACACAAAGGAAATATTTGTAACCCCGATTGTACGCGGCCAAATGAGGGACATCGACTAAACCGGCTTCCGATTGATGATATATGCCCTCCACTTTGGTTTGACTTCTGGAACATTTTCGTCGGATGGGTTCGTGTAGCGTGAACGTCACTAGTTTTTGTAACCATCTTCGCACCATGCGTAAGCGTATACTTTTCAGTACGGTTTTCGCAACACAATGCAATATTTGGATTCAGTAGTAATCGCACGATGGGTAGAATTGTAGTAAATGCTAACTAAAATGTTCTCCACCAGGGTTCTCTTGAATAAGTCGCCTGCTGTTTACCGAGGTTACTCTTAGATTCGTGGGGTTTGGAAACTGCTTGGCGTGTTCAGAGCGACACATGAGTAAGACCCGAGGGGAGTGGTGGTGGCAAATAGATCACTTTTCTTGCTTTATTTTTTCATTTCTGGTTTCCCTTCTTTCTTTTTGATTTGTGCCGAAGAAGGGGTCGACATTGTATTTTTAATCCAAGCGTTGAGTTCTTCTCGTTGGGGTCTGCGATAAGGGGGTAACAAGGACGCTGCAATCTTACTAGGGATGGGAGCTGCTGTAATTTGAAACACTTCTCGTATGTCCTCTTCTTCTACTTGCATTCATGTGGCCGCTTCTGTCTTGGTCACTGGTGGTGGTGATTACCTTTTCATCATGGACTTGAAATCTTCCAGAGTCGGTTTAGCTGCTTCGTCTAAAGCATTCTGTGAGTTGAAGACGTTGCAAGATTTGACCGTACGGTTGAATATTTCAGTTTCTGACAAATCAGCGTGATCCATCAACGATTGTAATTCTTATTGAAACTGTGAAATCTCGGTACGATTAGGATTGGGAGTTAACTGAGGTGTTCGTTGCTCGTGCCAAGGATGGAATTCAATCCATCGTGTGTAGGGTACTGAAGTCAGTTTTCGTCCTTTTCATGAGATTTTAAGGAACGCGTATGAGGTCATTACAGAAAAGAGTTCCTATTTATCCACACGTGATGCCTCCTAAAAGAGGTCCAGCAATCGATCTTAAGAAAGGAGCGGCCACTTTCAGCAAGGGTTCAATCAGCATGAGTAGAAATCCTTGCACCAGCATCGTTTTCGTTTAACTGATGGGTATTTTCTTTTCAACCGTTTGGTGAAGAACTTTCTTCTGGTGTTTGCACAAACGTTCCTTTCAAGACATTCAAACAACATTCATACACGGTATCGGTGATTTCTTTAGAAGCTGTTTGAATGAGTTATTTGTGCATGGGTCAATGAAATTTCGTCAATATCGACAACACGTCCCAATGTTTAGCCAAACGAGGAGGCAGTCGTTTTCTTTTTCCTTTTATGGCAGAAGAGTGGTGTGCACTTCTGGGGGGGAGGGCATCTTTTTCTTTCAGAAATAAAAATACCACTGAAGCGAATCGTTTGGCACACATCATTTTATATTGCAATTCGTCTCCACGAACGGTCAGTACGTCGTATCATCTTTAGGATGAGCATCACTCGCGTTTGAAGTGTTTGCAACGGACTAAATAGTGACAGTTCTTGTTTTGATAAATCCAGTAAACTTTGTAACATTTCCGATCTTTCTTGGGCTTTAATCTAGGGGGAGGGTACCGTTTTAGCTGCCGCCGCTACCACTAAAGAAAACGAAGATGGTATAGCCACTCGAGAAGTTCCTTTAGAAACTGATTTCCATATTTTCATCAAATAGGGATAGACGTGTGTTAAATCGGGTTTGGCCGGCATCGCGAGCAACAGCAAAGTCTAAGAAACAGGAGACACTGTCATCGATGGACGTGGTTTAGGGGAGTACGGCTGCCTCTCTTTCTGGTAGAAGCTGTTTTCTTGTTCTTGGGACTTTTCTTGTTCTGGGGGCTTTTCTTTTTATGGGAATGAGACCTGGTCATGCCACTCTTTTACTTCTTTTGATGTCGTGTGGGAGAGAATTTTATTTTCTAAAGGGTGGCTGTTTAGGCATTAGTTTCCCGTTTTAAGCGGGAACGACTGATGACACCTATGCGAGCCACTGCCTCCAGGTTTCAAAATGATTTGATTCCTTTTGGTTTTGGGATTTTGTTTTGTTCGAATATCGATTATCGGTTCTGCCAGTTGTGACAAGGTCACTTTATGTTTGTCGAAAAGCGTTTGGTTTGATGATGGGTGCCAATGATGCCTTGAAGTAAATTACGTCTTGCCACCTTAAACCATCGTAAGACTTCTTTGAGAATGGCTTCTAATACATGGGCACGCACTTGTGAATTGTTTACAACACTGATGCCGTACAGGTCGCGAATCAATTAGGCTGGAAGATGATATTGAAACGAAGTCGTGTTGACGATTATGAGACAGAAAAGAAGTGTCGGAGATTTTAAATTTTTATTCATGCTGATGGGGACGTGTAAATGACCGGCCCTAGCGAAGGTATTCAGAATTCAGAAAATGACATAGACCACACAAGAGATGGTATAATTTGAGGACACGTTTACTGAGTATTCAATGAAATACAATACCAAATTAGAGCCAAATGGTTAAGTAAATCAACAAAATGCAAAGCAAAAGGAACAAAGCGGAATACACCCAAGTCATTATGCAACATTTTCGATCAAAGTTTTTCCTAGAATTTGTAGGGACACGCTGTAATGTTCTTTGAGTCTCTACACCATGCACAGCCTCTAATATTTCCTTCCGGAATGCCTTTTCATTCATGTCAAGTTCGACTACGGCACTGTCCTGAATAAGGGTTTCCTCTTTGTCGGGTTCTTCTGTCATTGTTTCTAACACAGGTGTAATTAGCATGTTCACTTTGGGTTTTACGTCAGTTGTGCAAATCTTTGGCATAGTTAGCCACTTATTGCATCCATGCATCACAGACAACTCTTTTCGGTCACAAACATCTATCCAATGTTCGTGTAACCAACAAGCTGCAAACACATATTCGTAAGCATCTAAAATCGATGAAGCGTCATGAATCTTTCCTTCAGACAGAAGTAGAGAAGTATCGATATGAAAGCGCAACGTTTGTAACAGAATGAGTCTCTCGTGCATATTTAAATGTACAGTGGTTATGTTGTCTTTGCAGAAACTTTTCGTAAATGATCCACAAGGAAACTGCTGGGAAACGAAATCCCAGAAACGTAGTCACTAACACGCACACCACATAGCATCCCAAATGTAATGGAAACAAATATTGTAATAAGTCTTGGTAATCTTCCAAGGTCTGAATACTCTCATTGACTTCCTTCCTTGGAATCTTTTGCAACACTACTGATAAATGTCGCAGCATGGTAAGCTTTTATACCCTCTTTTATGTTCGTAAGGCAAATAGTATCCTCCAATAATCTTCTTTTATTCTAGAAAATATATATGTTTTCTAAAAATGGAGATATCACTTTGAGTTTTTGTTTCACTCGTATCTTGACACACTAGTTGTAAATTCCTTCCCTCAGCTCCAAAGTTAAATTGTGAAAACGGCTCTTCTAAACTATTCAGTTCACAGCAATGTTTTTCTTTTGGAGGTAAAAGGCGTACCTTTTGTACAGAGCATCTTTTACTAGTGTCGAACTGAAATGTTTTAGTCACTAACTCACAGACCACACGTCTTCAAGAAGGTTCCTCTTGAAGCGATCTAGTTCTTGTAATCCCCTAACTCATGCTTTGGAATTCTGTGCAGTACTGCCACCTTGTAAGTGGAAACCGTAGCATCCAAAGCCTTCTCATTCTCTGGTAACTGATCAATGTCTAACCATCTGAACACCCAAAATATATTTATAGCATTCATGTACCTGTGGTTAAAACATTGGTGCTGTCAAGGATAGCATACAAGTACTCTTTAAGTTCCACTTGTATCTTGACAAATTCTCTGTAAATGAGTTCTCTTAGCTCCATGGCAAACCACGAATGTTCTCTTGTGGAGTATCCATGAAAATATTTTCGGGTCTCACCAAAGAAAGATAGTGACACTGCGCAGACTATCTATCATGCTCTAGGTAAGCCCAGTCCTTCTGTTTCTCTTCGTGAGGTGACACACCGTAACTGAAATACTCTACTTTATCTCCACCCAAGTAGATAAATCAAGCTCTGGCTAATTGTTCGAGTATAGGTCAATTCTGATATTTAGCCAATTTCCCCAATGGTACACGCAGGGCCTCACGTTGACTATGAAAACCAGTAAATGCATCTCTTCATTTTGAAAAGAGGCAAGGTAGTGGTATAGCTGTCGCATCCCTAGGGTGGTACACGTACAGCATCACTTTCTATGTTGGTAGTAGTATTAGAGAAGTGACCATGACGTGCTGCATCAATGACTTCGCAGGATACAGTATCGATGCAATCGTAAGGCACAGCATCGCACTCAAGTTTATCACTAAACTTCAGTCCCTTCCTAGCTCCCAGCTGTGTGGAATGATCCATATTTCAAGCTCGGTGTTTGTCGTCGTAATGAAGTGTCGATCTTAGAAGTAATTATTTCTTAAAACCAGGCGACATGCAAACAGCATGGCAACGTGTTGATGTCTGGAAGCCGCTCTCGGTTGTTGTACACGATTTGACAGATTTTCCAAAAAGGCGACCGATGATTAGATCGTCTTTCATTGCGTCAAAGTTTATCACTTGCCTGACACGATATTTCAGCGTCAGTTCCTTGCCTCTGCAGATGGCATGAATTTTATCCTGTGGGTCTTGTTATTAGGTAGGCGTAATTGTTGGGACCACCACTAGCAAAACTCAAAATCTTGTCTTTGGGATGTTCATCCGTCCATGCGCTTATGCGATCTCATTCGATGACTGGGTGAGGTACTCCTCTTTGAATTTTTCAGGGCCTTCGAGAGTCTGGCACCAGGACAGATATCAGCTGGTTTCTTGTTTGAGTTTCAGAAAGGCATTTACGTAGCCCGAGAAATTGCCTTTCTGGGTATCGTCATCCTTTTGGTAATTTTCTGTGTTGGCAAACTGGTAAATTTCGTTGACTTTTAGCAAGCGGTTTCCCGGATCCAGAGCAGGAAACAATACAACGCTGGCCCCACGTTCCTGTCCAATGCGTTCTACCTCGGAGTGATGACAAGGTTCGGGACAGGTACGGCACAAAGAGTTTTCCTTGGCAATAGTGCGGTAAGACGGGATTGTACAAGTTAGTGGGAGGTAATACTTTGCAATTGATCAATCCTTCATTTCGACTTGTATTCCACGTCAACATTTGTGGGTTTCCTGTTAGAAATCGAAAATATTTGCACACCCAAGGATACAACGAAGAGATATTGAGGTATGTCATTTCTTATCCTTGAGATTCACCCATGTCGTACAGAAAGCGTGTGGCATCCATTCGTCTTCCAAATAAACTGTCGCGTGGCTTTCGATGTTCCACGTCTATCACGGCGTAATTTTCCACAATGCGCTTAAACACGGGATGTTCTTTCACACGTCAATTGTACTCGTACTCCCACATTACTACCACTTGGTATCCTTGTTGTGCTAACTTCATACGTCGTTGGTAGGTTTTCTCGTGCAATTCTTCGACGGTGTAATCTAAGAATTCATTTTTCATGTGCCGTTTATGGTAACAGTTATGGTATCCGTGAAATAAACATCCATGAAATTCGTAGGCAATTTGGGGGTCTTCTAAGTTCCAGAAGTCCATCTAAAATGTCCAATTGTCTTTTCGCCTTCTCCGTTTCTGGCTTGTTGGATTCATTTGTCATCCATGACAGAGAAGTAATGTAACCAGTACAGGGCTTTCGTACAGTATCGATGGCTGATGAACTCAGGCGTTTGAGGGCATAGAATGGCCGATTTGTTCTCGGGCATGAATTGGTTGCGGTACACGAAGGAGCACGCTTTGGCGATGGTAGAGGCTTCATTCAAATGATCCATCCCTCCGTACACAATAAACAGTTGTCGAAATGTTCCATAACAACTGGCGTAAAATGTCCACATAGAAGGGACAATACCTTCCACATTTCTTCCTGAATGTCGAAGGGATCACGGGCGTGAGAGCAGTACCAAAGCGTAGAAAACTTCTCGTTGTTCGGTGTGTATATTGTCCGGGTCGTAATAGTGTGTATCAGGTAAATGCGGTAGGACCGCTTGTTCATTAGCTTGGATAGTGAAAAAGTTTGGAAAATACCCTTTGACCATTTCTGTCGTTCCAAATGTTTTAGGCATTCTACTCAAAGGCATGGCCAAATAACTCATGGAATCTTTAAACTGTATTTGTCCCACTTTCATGTAGATTCGTTTGGCTTCGTTCATAGTGACTTGGGGGTATTTGGTTCCTTGTCCTGAATAGCATTTCAGAAGAAATTGGCCATCGCATCCTGAGAAATTGTGAGCGATCACCAGAACATAGCGATGGCAGTCTCCGTAACGTTGAATGTCCTCTTCGCTCCAAGTGTCGTAGATAGGGCTTAAGATCTATCGGGCAAAATCGGGAAGAGTGTTAGGTCCTCGAAAGATTTTTTCACGTCCTCCCGGAATCTTGCTACAGTGGGGGCTATGAAAAAGATCGGTTATTGGATGTACTTCTAGCAAGCTCGATGAGCGACGCAGAAATTATGGATGTAAATGTCGGTCTCTTGCATAAATTCAAAATCAAGAAAGATAAAGCCTACTTTCGTCTTTTTCTTCTTCAAGTTTTTCTCTTGTTGCTTTTGTAGTTTTGGATCTAGTATTGATGCTTCAAGTTGACGATTTGGTGACAAATTTTACATCCTTTCTTTCCTGGCCAAAAGTGGGATTTGGCATTGTTGGTGCGCATTAGGAGTCTACAGGTACAGCACAATCTCAGTAGTTGGCAAGCACATTTCTTTTGTGGACCTTGCGTGATACTATGTTGTTCGTAACACATAGGACTGAGAAAGGGTCACTGACAAGCACAGTGACTTCGTTATTTTCCTTCGGGAAGGCAGAGTTTAGACGCTAAGAGGAGATGGATTCCGACGATGAAGAACACATTCCTATCAAGAATGGCAAGAAATCCAGGCCTCGTAAAGAAAATGCAGATGAGGAAGAACTCGAGCCGGTGAAGAAATTCCAAATGGAAGACAGAGTGAAAGAAGAAGAATGGACTTTGAGGATGTGTTGTCAAATTTTTATTGTGATTCATAAAGCGAGTATATACCAAAAGAAAACGCAAGTGTCTATATTGATTTTTATATTCTATGGATAAACACATACGTACTCACACATGCACACCATTCCATCATGGGGAAAAGAGATTTAAGTTTAACTTGATTTGGCAATCTATGAGCAGTGTCTCTTTCTAGATGTATATGTGGCCTTGAAAAGAACCATTGGGTGTTCTTTTTTTGCAAACTCATAGACTTGACACGATGAGCTTTAACTGCCTTATACCTTTTCCACAACTAAGTCCTACTTCTCCTGCTGCTGTGGATATTTTCGTATTGGACACTGCTGATAATGGTTTGTTTTGCTTTTTTCTGCTGTTGCAAACAAAATTCTCTAATTCTTCTTTCTGTTTCTGTCTAAAATCCTCTACCAAAGGTAACGGGCAGAAGGCCGTGAAGGTACTGATGCCGGTACAAGTTCTTAAAAAGAGGAAAGAAAATCGGCTAAATCTCAAAAGCTGTTTTTTTTCTGGAAGCATGGTAGTGGTTGTTTGCGTAGCTGCCATGCCAACACTCTTCGTATCCCCTGCATGCGCAACCCAGTACATCATCTTCTTAATTTCCGCCATGCTCAAACTATGCCGCAACGATTGAGCACGGACGGATGCTAGCGCGACTATATACTACATGTGACGTCACGAGTCGATCTCTTCTGATTGGAAGAGACACTCCCCAACGTGCCTGAATTTTGTAACGCTATTTTGGATTACTGAAACAAGTCAATCCAAATATCAGGGTCTTATTCCATGGCTTCACCTGTTCGCACTAGAAGATGTGGACAAACGTCGAATCCTCTGATATGGTTTGTGGGTTGTTGTTCAATCCTGACTACCTCATGCATTCTAAGATATCGTGGACGATTACCAGAATCACCGATAAAGCCCTATAGAAAAGAAGAATATATGTGGAGAGACACGACTGTCAGAAGAGGATGTACAGACCTGCTGTCAGAAGAAGTTTAAGAAAGAGAAAAAATTCAATAAGGTGCAATTTATGTTAAATATATTAGGTTAACAAATCAATACGGCCCTTTTCAGGGCCCCTCCTATGCCTCGAAAAGATACTCTTTCATCCTTGCCAGTCTTTGTGTTGTATTTGT
>JAECUM010076624.1:0-19798 GCA_016617855.1 Megalonaias nervosa
GAAATAGGCGTGAAGAGGGACGCGCTACCCAGATGCGTTTCATAAAAGCATAAGTGTCAAGAAACATGCATCAAAAGCGCATGTGCAAATGTCATTGAGAAGTTGTGGGAAGAAAAAGAAGGTTCCTATATACTGACAAATGTATGATTATCAGAAATAATCGTGATGAGACATGTCCCACAATTAGGATGGACTGCCATGAAACTTTGTAGATATTATTGACATCAAGAAAGAAGTTTATGTTGACAAATTCCACTGTTCTTCTGATCTTCGTGTGTTGTGTTTCTCATTAAATATCATAACTAGTCTCGCAAGGATTTTATGGATTAACATCAGACTTGGAGGCTATTAAGATCATCACCTGTAAATATACTAATCAGCAAATTACTTTGCAATCGCAATTATTTTAGAGATTTTAGAGTTAATGCACTTTTTGTCACTAAGCTTAATGTACTAAATAGAACATCTCGTGAGTGCAACTTGTCCATCAATTCATGATGGATTGTTATGATACTTGATGGTTGGAATGATCATCACCGCATTATTTTCAAATCCACAGATAACTTTGTTCTCGCTATTGTTGGTTTTGTTTGTTCCCGTTCTATATTGCAGTGTAATGTAGTCTACGACACAGTCGTGTTAGTGCAATTTTCCCCATTTATCCTGCAGTGTTTATGATCTGTGTGAAACATGGTCCTTTGCACGGTCAAACTTTAAAGATTTATACATGGTAAGCCCTATTATATTTCAATTTTGAGTGCTACTGAATGCAGTGTCTGACTGCTATGGGTACAAAATGGCAACAACACTTTATTGCAATGAGTTCAAACTGACATATTCATGTCAACCATGACATGATATTACATATATACATTTCTGAATGCAAGTTCAATTTCATTTATATTAGGGATTGCTGTGAAATATAGCACATATTATGAGGTCACGGTGGATCAGAACGGACCCTACTATTTTGTGTATCTTGTAATTGGTAGTTATGTGTGCATTATGAAGAGCCAGGTACCTGTTATGCTTTGCTAGTCGTTATAGTTACCGCTTATCGTATCATACTTGTTATAATTGATTCGGTCACATCTTTGAAAGAGTGAACTTGAAAATCAATATTATATATTGACTCTTTGTTTGCTTGTTTATTTGTTTTGTTTGTTTTATTTTTTTATATTAGTTTTTATTTTTGTTTTATTAAAATACCGTGGATTTGTCCTCAACCGTTACAAAGGGCATACAGTTTTAACCAGTAGCAATGCCAATAATTTAAATATAAAACTGCTTGTAGCAGATATTTACACAGAACAGAAAATCTCCTTTTCACGATATAAGAAATTTCATGAATCGGATCTTGAAAGATTAAACTCTTCAAGACGCCATCCCCATTAAGGTTTCACTAAATTTACTTCACTTTCAAATTAGTGACTTCAGACAGTGGTACACTTGAGATGAACAAATCTGCTGCAGTACTTTATATTTTTAAAATGTTGCGATTTGGCCCAATTTGGCTCACATCATATTGTTGTAGCAAAGCCTCACAGCAGGTTTATCACTTTCGTCAGGGTAGTAATGGAAATAAACCTCATGGAGACGTAAGCGGAGCTGAGTAAAATTTCCGAAACAAGAATAATGTCCTTGTCTGGAAGGGAACTCTTTCATTACATTTTCAAATATTGAAATATAAGAATATATTTTTCACATGTGAAAATATTGGGATAAATATAAACATTTTGTAGACAGTAAGTTACTATATATGTATTGGCCAAATTAAGTGTAACCCGATTATTGAGTGTTTGGTCATATGTTTGATCACAGCTTACATTAGAAAGTATGTTCCGATATAAGATTTGAGTGAGAAAAATGGACAGACCGTGCCAAGGTAAAATATAAGGTGCATCTATTGAAGAATCAAGATGAATTTTCGTACATTATATTACTAATAGCTTTGGTTATGCAAGGGACTTTGTTCATAAATAGCTTCGGCATCCAAATAGCATAAAATAATCTTGTTCAAACTCGTGGAGGAAAAAATTATCCTCCACTAGTCCTGGAAACTGAATGGTCAGTCCCTAATGGTGTAGGCGAGCATATATTCAACGATGTATAAGTTGTAGTCAAAGGTTTGGAGAAGTTTATATTAAAGTTTGGAAACGGAGTCCTGGGACGGGCACATTTTGGAGGAGATAATAGACCATATTAGTGGCAATGGTTAAGTGAAAAGCGATATTTAAAATGCAAAGAGAGTCATAGATAGAGAGAATGGAGCTAAGAGAAAGAAAAAGACTGCATGATTGACATGGCATTATATGATCAACAGCTGTCAAGTATCAGCAACTTTAAGTGTTAATTTTGATATGGATTCAAGTTCATTGGATCGTATACATAAAAGTCGTATGTATATAGTTAAATGTAACAGCTTGATATTGAATGAATGCAGCGTCAGCAAATTGTTTTAAATTTAGAAGAATAAGAGAAGTGATTACCAGGGAGAATACATTAAAATATAATGTATAGAGACTATTCAGTCAGGTTGTTTTCCTGAATATACCTTGTTTACTGGTTACGACGGAGCTAATTCGTCCTTTACGCCTTTTATTGTGTCATGTGTGTGTACATTTTCGTCTAGGTTTTGAAATTTGGATTTCATTTAAATCTTCCACAAAATTCATGCTTCCACTCTTTTCAGAAATCTAGCGACATATATTTTTATTTTATCCTGGAACATCATTAAATATGAAATTGATCAATCAGATGCATAAACCATCGAAACAACGTTAGATGACAACAAAACACATTATTATAATAATTATTATTACTATTACGGACGATATAATATCAAAATATACTGAACTCTGAAATGAAGCTAACATTCAATAGGTTTTAAAAATGTAAGTATATTGAGGGTTAATGTATATAATATAGATTAAACGTAACACAATATGGGTACATAAAAGTTGATCAGCCAAGCCGATACGGCTATACTTCGAACCAATTTTTACATTTTCAAGCGTGTGTTCATTACCTGTATCTGTTATATGGTATGGCTAACACTATGTAGTGTGAAGATTTGGGATATCTAATTTTAGCTCTATGCCATAGAAACACTGCAGATAGCGATATTTGGAACAGGTATGCTACTCGTAATGCTTTTGTTATGAATAGGAAATGTTAATACGATCTGATTTGAAGCATATACCGTTGTTGTCACTCTTGTATTTGAAACGCATATTAGCGTTACATTTCTGAACGTCAATTGTTCAATCGAAATTAAGAGTCTACAATAATATTTCGGGTAACATCGAATGTATCTAATGTAAACCTCGGTTATTCTCAATTATATGCATGATATTTAACCAAACACGTGGGCAAAATAAAGTCAAGTTTCCTCATTGAACTGATACGATGGACATGACGTATAATGTTCAAGTAAAGACATCTTTGTTGACAAAATTTTTAATGAACAATCAAAATGATTGATTGTATTAAACGTGTGTGTGGTAATCTGTGATTGCAATATGCATGCAATATTGATTGTTTCCTAAACTTCACCTGGAGGCAAATATGGATATAAACTAATTGCACCATATTCTTGAATTTGTGTATTAGATAAGTGTTTATAATAGTGTCCATGTGAAAGATTCTGAGATAACAGAATAAAATAAATTACAAAATGAGAATATTTGTACAAATAACAATTTAACAATTATCGTGCAGATGTCATAAGTATGTTCGAATTGAATGTTTTGTCTTTAGCATTTTATTTATTCATTAAGCGTGAACATGTTCTTGACAGATATTGTGATGGTGACGTCAGCCATCATTGATCCGTTCTTCGAATAAATCCATAGTTGATTATAAATTTAGTTGTCAAAAGGTCAATCTTATTTGTGCCGATGTTGTTTGTGATTTACCATTTCCGCAAACAACTATCTCGATTTCAGCCATGGTAATTGTTTTATCCCGATAGCCACCGAATACAGTTTACTAACTGTATTGAGACTGCTTTGTGCCACTGCAAGCAGCTCTGAATAGTCTCGTATTCGTGAATGAAATCGTTTTGAATTGATTTTGCAAGCACCACCAGATACACGGTTACTATCGATTTAGCCCGATAATATCTTTGATCGTCGCACTTACGATGGTTGTCGCTGTTATTCCAGCCAAGTTAAAGCCAACAGCTACAACCCGGGACGCGCTTTTGTATTTTACAATGAACGAGATTTACTTTCTGATTTCCTCTAAAAGTTGTTGTTGCGCATCGATTATTTCTTTCACAGAGGTAATCTTGACGGTCTATCATAGTTGTTATATTAATAATACAACCACGTATTTCAATTGTTTGACTGGCAGAATATATGTCCGGAATCATTACATCCAGGTGCAATGTGCAAAAACACTTCTAGCGAATATTTGTTTACTGGTACAACTGTCATACATTGATAGCAAGTATCTGCCTCGGAAATATTTTAGTACCATCAGTTGTTTCCTTTCTACTGACAAATGAAATATTGCTTGAAATTGTTGACAATAAGCTCGAACCATCCAAAGAGTTTCATAAATGCATACGTGACAAATAAAGTTCTGAAAATTGCATTTGTAACTGTCATTAAGTAGTTGTGACTAGAAATATGATGTTCCTTTCTAATGGCACATGCACACTTGCCAGAAATTAACGTCAAGAAACACTGTCTATCCATTGACTTACATATATTCATACGTTTCAAGAAAAGGTTCTGAAAAGTGCATGTTCATCTGTCACTAAAAACATGTTAAAAGAAATAATTATTTCCCTTTTACTAACAAATGCATGATTGCTCGAAATTGGCGTTGAAAGAATTAAACTATCTAATGAGTTTCTTAAACGATCACGTGTCACAAAACGTTGTCAAAAATGTATGTGTATCTGTCCTTAATTAGTTTGGAAGAGATATAAAAGGTTCTTTTCCACTGACGAATGCATGTTGCCAGAAATTGGCTTCAACAGTCACGAAACATTCAAATTATTTCATGAAAGAATTTGTGTATCAGAAGCGCATTTGTAACTGACATTAAGTCTCTGTGAAGAGTAATAGAGTCCCTTTGAACATGCATTATTTCCTGATTAATGGCATAATTTGCTGTCATCAAGTAGTTGTGAAGAGTTGTAATGGATTATCTTCTCCGTAGCAAGTAATATTGAAGGAAATGGGAGTCAAACGTCTCGAACCATCCAGTGAGGTTTATAAATGCATAAGTGTCAACAAAACGTTGTCAAAAGTGCATTTTTAACTGACTTTAATAATTTGTGAAGATGAATCAAAAGTTCCTTTCTACTGACGAATGCATAATGCCAGAAATTGGCCTCAAGCGAAACGATCCATCAAACAGAGAGTTTCACAGTTGCACACGTGTGAACAAAACGTTTTGAAAAAGTGAACAACTAATTATTATTACTTAGTTATGAAGAGATATAAAGGGTTCGTCCTTACTGACAAATGTATGACTGCCAGAAATTTGCGGCAAAAGACGCGATCCATACAAAATGTTTTATAAAGCCATCAGTGTTCCGAAGAAGTTATCAAAAGTCCATTTTTACTGTAACCAAGTAATTGTAAAGAGAAGGAAAATGGTCTTTTTTACTGACAAATGCAAGATTGAGAGCAAAAGACCTCACGAGACTCGAGCCATTGAATGTAATTTATGAACGCAAAAGTGTCAAGAAAACGTTATCAAATGTGCACGTGAAACTGTCATTAAGCAGTTGCCAAGAGTAAAAATGTGGTTCCTCTCTTCTTACAAATGCGTTATTGCCAGACATTTGGCTTCAAGAGACACGTAACACTGAATGAGTTCCATAATTGCATAAGTGTCAATAAAACGTTATCAAATGAGCACATGTAACTGTCATTAACGGGATGTCAAGAGATACAAAGGGTTCCCATCTACTGACAAACGCATGATTGCCACAAATTGGCGTCGAGAGACTCGAACCGTGCAATGAGTTTCATAAATGCATAAGTCTAAACAACATCTACTCAAACGTTGATGTATATCTGCAATTAAGAACATGTGAACAGAAATAAATGGTTCCTATCTACTGACAAATGCATGACTGCCACAAATTTACGTGAAGAGACGCGAATGATACAAGGTGTTTAATTCATACATAAAGGTCAATAATGCGATCTCAAAAGTGCATTTTAGCTGTCAATAATTAGGTGTAAAGAGAAATAAAATGTTCCTTTCTACTGACAGATGCATGAGACTCGAACCATACAAAATGGTTCATAAATGAAAAAAAAAAAACGTCAAGAGGTTGATTTGAAAACTGCATTTTAAAATCTCATTACGTAGATATGAAGACGCATAGAATGTTACGTTACACGG
Organism: Megalonaias nervosa; assembly: GCA_016617855.1. Lineage (NCBI taxonomy): Eukaryota > Metazoa > Mollusca > Bivalvia > Unionida > Unionidae > Megalonaias > Megalonaias nervosa. Next base: position 6,373 of record JAECUM010076624.1, read on the forward strand.
AGAAATACATGACTGCCAGAAATTGGAGTCAAGAGACACGGTCCATCCAATGGGTTTCATAAATTTAAAAGTTTGAAAAAAACGTTCTGAAAAGTAGATGTTTATCTGTCATGAAGTATGATGAAAGAGAAATAAATTGCTCCATACTTATTAGAAAGGCACGATTGCCAGAAATTGGCGTCAAGAGACAGGAACGATACAATGTGTTTTATAAATGCAAAAGCGTCAACAAGTTCGCAAACGGACATTTATAAGTGTCATTAAGATCTGTGAAAGGAAACAAATTGTCCCTTTGTACTGAAAAATGATCGATTGCCAGAAGTAGGCTTCAAAATACTAGACCCATGGAATGGGCTTGATAAATACATAAGTGTCAACAAAATGTTTTAAAAGTGCATGTTTAACTATCATTAATTAGTTGTGAAGAGATATCTGTACTTACTAATGAATGATTGCCAGAAATTGGCATCAAGAGACACGATGCATTTAATGAGTTTATTAAATGCATACCAATGAAGAAAACTTTATCAACTGTGCATGTGTAATTGTCATTAGGTAGTTATGAAAAAGAAATAAAGGGTTGCAATGTACTGACCAAAGCATGATTGCCACAAATTGTTGTCATAGGACATGAACTGTCGAATGAGTTTCATAAATGGATAAGTGTCAAGAACACCTTCTCAAAAGTGGATGTTTATCTGAAATTAAGAAGTTCTGAAGAGAAATGAAGGGTTCCTATCTACTGACAAATACGTGATTGTCATACATTGACATTAAAAAACAAGAATGATTCAAGGTGATCATCAAAGTCATAAGGGTGAACAATACATTCTCGAAATTGCATTTTAGCTGTCAATAAATAGTTGTGAAAAATAATAAGATGTTCTTTTCTTCTGACAAATGCATGATTGCCAGAAACTGGAGTCATGAGGCGCGATCCATTCAAGGTGTTTCATAAATGAAAAAGGGTCAACAAAAAGTTCTCAAAAGAACATTTTAAGTGTCATTAAGTAGCTGAGAATGGCAAGATAAGTTCCTTTGTAGTGGCAAATGTACGATTGACAGACATTGGCTTCAAGATACTGAAAGAATCCAATGGGTTTCATAAATGCCTTGGTGTGAAAAAACGTTTTAAAAAGAGAATGCTTAGCTGTTATTAATTAGTTGTGAAGAGATATGAACGGTTCCTCTCTACTGACAAATGCATGATTGCCAGAACGTAACGTTCAGAGCCACGAACCATACAAAATGTGTCATAAAGAAAAACGCGTTAAGAAGAAAATCTCAGAAGTGTATTTCAACTGCCATGAATAAGATGTGAAGAGACATAAAATATTACTGTATACTAGCAAATGCATGTTTGCCAGAAATTGACGTAAAGAGACTAGGTCCATCAAATGAGTTTCATCAATTTATACGCTTCTAGAAAACGTTATAAAAATGGATGTATTATGTCACTAAGTAGCAGTGAAGAGAAAGCAAGTGGTTCAATCATGCGACAAACGCACAATTGCCAGAAATTGGCGTGCAGAGAGACGGCTCATCCAGTGGGTTCATAAATTTATTAGTTTCAAGAAAACGTTCTGAAAATGGATGTTTATATGTCATTACGTAGCAGTGAAGAAAAATATGCTGATCCTATCTACTGACAAACGCACGTTTTATCAAAAATTGGCGCGAAGAGACACGAACCATACAAAGTCTTCATAAATGCAAGTGCGTCAAGAAGTTCTAAAAGGTACAATTTTACGTGTCATTAAATAGCTGCGAATTGGAAATGAATGGTTCCTTTCTACTGGCAAATGTACGATTGTCAGAAAATGTCTTGAAGATACTCAAACCATCCAATGAGTTTCACAAATGCGTAAGTGTCAACAAAACGTGTTGAAAAAGTGCATGCTTAGCTGTCATTAATTAGTTGTGAAGAGATATAACGAGTTGTTCTCTACTGTCAAATGCAGGATTGCAAGAAATTGGCGTAAAGAGACACGAAGCATCCAGTGAGTTTAATAAATGCATAGGTGTCAACAAAACGGTATCAAATGTGCACGTGTAACTGTTATTATACAGTTGTCAAGAGAAATAAAAGGTACCTACTGACAAATGCACGATTGCCTCAAATTGTGATAAAGAAACTTGAGCTCACCAGTGAGTTTTATAAATGCATAAGTGTCAACAAAATCTTCTCAAAAGTGGATGGGTATATGAAATTAAGTGTTTTTTAAGAGATTGAAGTGTTCCGATCTACCCACAATTGCATGATTGTCTCAAATTGGTGTGAGGAGACACGAATGCTACAGCACGTTTTATACATTCATAAGCGTCAACAATACCTTCTCGAAATTGCATTTTAGCTGTCAAGGAATAGTGGGGAAGAGAAATAAAATGTTCTATTCTACAGACAAATGATTGCCAGAAATTTGCATCAGGAGACACAAACTATGCAAAACATTTTATAAATGAATAAGTGTCTAGATGAAGAATATTGCAACTGCCATGAATTAGATATGAAGAGAAATAAACTGTCACCTTATACTGTCAAATGCATGATTGTCAGAAAGTGACGTCAAAATAGAGACGGTCCATTCTATGGGTTTCGTAACTTTCTACGTTTCTCGAAAACGTCATGAAAAGTGATGTTTATGTGTGATAAAGAGGCAGTGATGAGAAATAAAGGGCTCCTATCTACTGACAAAGGCACGATTGCCAGAAATTGGCGTCAAGAGACACGAACTTTACACAATGTTGCATAAATGCAAAATCGTCAACAAGAAGTTCTCAAAAGTACCTTTTTTAGTATCATTAAGTAGCTGCGAAGGGAAATAAATGGTTTCCTTCTACTGGCAAATATACGATTGTACGAAATTGGATTCAAGAGACTCAAACCATCCAATGAGTTTTATAAATAAATAAGTGTCAACAAAACGTTCTAAAAAGTGAATACTTATAAGTCATTAATAAGTTGTGAAGAGATATAAACGGTTCCTTTGTTCTGAAAAATGCATGATTGCCTGAAATTGGCGTCAGAAGACACGAACTGTACAAAATGTTTGATAAATGAAAATGGACTCAAATAGAAGATCTCAAAAGTACATTTAAATTGGCCTTATGTGGTTGTGATGAGGTATAAAATGTTACTTTATACTGACAAATTAATTAATGCCAGAAGTTGGCGTAAAGAGAAACGGTCCATCCAGTGAGTTTCACAAATTTATTAGTTTCAAGAAAATAGATGTTTATATGTCATTAAGTAGGAATGAAGAGAAATAAAGGTCTCCTATATACTCACAAATGCAAGAGTGAGAGAAATTGGTGTCAAAAGCCACGAACCATATAAAGTGTTTCATAAATGCGAAAGCGTCAACAAGAAGTTCTCAAAAGCCCATTTTTACGTGTTGTTAAGTAGCTGCGAAAGGATATGAATAGTTCATTTCTAATGGCAAATGTGGAAATGGCAAATTTCTGGCAATCCTGCATTTGTCATTAGAGAGGAACCCTTTATGTCTCTTCACAACTAATTAATGACAGCTAAGCATGCATTTTGGAAGTCGTTTTGTGTCACTTATTTGTTTATGAAACTCATTGGACGGTTTTAGTCTCTGGAAGCCAATTTCAGGCAATCATACATTTGCCAGTAGAAAGGAAGCGTTTATTCCCCTTCGCATCTACTTAATGACACATGAAAATGTACTTTTAAGAACTTTTTGTTGACGCGCTTGCATTTATGAAACACTTTGCATAGTTCGTGTCTCTTGACGCTAATTTCTGGCTATCGGGCGTTGGTCAGTTAATGGGACCTCTTTTATTGTCTTCACTACTACTTAATGACATATAAACATCCAATTTTCAGAACGTTTTCCTGAAACTTATTACTTTAACAAATCCGTTGGAAAGACCATATCTCTTGACGCCAGTTTCTCTCAGTCACGCATTTGTCCCTATAAAGTAACATTTTATGTCGGTTCACATCTAATTAATGACAGCTGAAATGCAGTTTTGGGATCTTCTTTTCTCAATTATGAAACAATGTGTATTTCTCGTGTCTCCTGATGCCAGTTTGTTGCAACCAATCGTTTGTGAGTAGAAAGGAACAATTTATTTCTCTTCACAAATATTGATTGACAGCTAAGATGTAATTTTGATAAAGTATTGTTGACGGTTATGAATATAAAAAATACCTAGTATCATTCCTGTCTCTTCACGCCAATTTGTGGTAATCATTAATTTTTCAGCAGATAGGAACCCTTTATTGCTCTTCACTACTGCTTAATTTCAGATAAATATCCACTTTTGAGGTGTTGTTGACTCTTTTGCGTGTATGACCCTCATTGCAGGGTTCAAGTCCGTTGACAAAAGATTGTGGCAATAATGCATTTGTCAATATATAGGATCCGAGTATATCTCATCGCATCTATTTAATAACAATTACACGTGCACATTATGTAACGTTTTGTTGACACTTATGCGTTTATGAAATTCATTCTATGCTTCGTGTGTCTTGACGCCAATTTCTTGTAATCATGCAGGTATCATTAGGGAGGAAAGCTTTCATCTCTTCACAACTGATTAATGTCAGCTAAGGATGCTTTTGATGGTTTGAGTCTCTTGAGACGAATTTCTCTCATTCGTATATTTTCGAGTAGAAATGAATCATTTTTGCCTCTTCACAGCTAGTTAATGACAGATACAAATGTACTTTTGAGAAGCTCATGTTGACGCGTTTGCATTTATGAAACAATTTGGATAGTACGTGTCTCTTGACGCCAATTTCTGGCACTCATGCGTTTGTCAGTAGATGGGACTCCTTTATTTCTCTTCCCTGCTACTTAATGACATATAAACATGCACTTTGAGAACGTGATCCTGAAACTTTTAACTTTGAGAACCAGTTGAATGGACCGTGTCTCTTGACCCCAGATTTCTGGCAATCACGCATTTGTCAGCATAAAGTAACATGTTATGTCTCTTTACATCTACCTAATGACAGTTGAAATGAACGTTTGAGATCTTCTCGTTGACGCTTTTCCATTTTGAAACATCTTGTATGGTTCTTATGTGTCATGATGCCAATTTCTGGCAATCATTTGTTTTCCAGCAGAAAGGAACAATTGTTTGTCTTCAGAGCCATTTGTTGACAGCTAAGATGGAATTTTGTGAAATATTTGTTTACGGTTATGAATTTACAAAACACCTTCTATCATTCGTGTCTCTTCTCGAAAATTTGGGGTGATCGTGCATTTGTCAGTAGATAGGAACCGTTGATTTCTCTTCACAACTGCTTAATTGCAGATAAACCTCCACTTTTGAGAAGGTTTTGTTGACTCTTATGCATTTATGAAACTCACTGCAACGTTCACGCCCCTTGACAAGAATTTGTGGCAGTCATTCATTTGTCAGTATATAGATACCCTTTATTTCTATTTTTAACTACTTAATAACAGTTGTACATATACATTTGATGACGTTTTGTCGACACTTATGCATTGATGAAACTCATGGGATGCTTCGTGTGTATTGATCCCAATTTCTGGCAGTCATGCATTTGTCAGTAGAGAAGAATCCTTTATATCACTTCACAACTAATTAATGACAGTTATGAATGTATTGTTAAGACGTTTTGTGACACATAATGGTTTATTCAACTCATTGGATGATTTGCGTCTATTTAAGCCAATTGCTTGGAATCGTATATTCGGAAGTAGAAAGGAATCACTTATTTAAATTCAATGCTACCGAATGACACATAAAAATGTACTTTGATAACTGCTTGTTGACGCTTTTTCATTTATGAAACACTTTGCATAGTTCGTGTCTCTTGACGCCAATTTCTAGCAATCATGCAGTTGTCAGTATAAAGGAATATTTTATATCTCTTCACATCTACTTAATGACAGATGAAATGCACGTTTGAGGTCTTCTTTTTGATGCTTTTTCAATTTTCCAACATTTTGTATGGTTCGTGTCTCCCGATGCCAATTTCTGGCAATCACGCGATTTTCAGTACAAAGGAATATTTTATTTTTCTTCACAACTATTTGTTGACACCTAAGATCTAATTTTGAGAACGTGTTGTTGACGGTTATGAATTTACAAAATAACCAGTAGCATTCGTGTCTCTTCACGTAAATTTGGCAATAATGCATTTGTCAGTAGATAGTAAATCTTTACCACTATTCACAACTACCTAATTGCAGATAAACATCTACTTTTGAAAAGGAGTTGTTGGCACTTTTTTATGTGTTACTCTCAGTTGACAGTTCAAGTCACATGACAAGAATGTGTGGAAATAATGCATTTGGCAGTTTATAGGAACCCTGTATATCGCTTCTCATATACCTAATAACAGTTTCACTTTCACTTTTTGTATCGTTTTGTTGACACTTATGCATTTATGAAATTAATTCGATGATTTCTGTCTCCTGACGCCAAATTTGTGGCAATCATGCATTTGTCAGTATAAAGTAACATTTTATATCTCTTCGCATCTACTTAATGACATTTGTAATGCACTTTCGAGACTTTTTTCTTGACGCATTTTTCATTTATCAAGCATGTGTATAGTTCGTGGCTCTTGACTCCAATTTGTACCAATTTTACATTTGTCAGTAGAAAGGAACATTTTGTTTGTCTTCACAACTATTTATTGACAGCTAAAATGTAATTTTGAGAAGATACTCTTGACGCTAATGAACTTCTAAAACACCTTGTATCATTCGTGTCCTTTCACGCCAATTTGTGGCAATCAAGCATTTCTCAGTAGATAGGAACCCATTATTTCTCTTCAAAATTACTTAATTGCAGATAAACATCCACTTTTGAAAAGGTATTCTTGACACATATGCATTTATGAAACTGATTGGACAGTTGAAGCCCCTTGACACGAGTGTAGGCCAATTATTCATTTGTCAGTATATATTTACACTGTATTTCTGTTTATAACTACGTATTAACAGTGACACATGCGAATTTGAAAACGTTTTGTTGACACTTATGCATGTGTGAAACTCATTCGATGCTTAGTGTCACCTGACTCCAATTTCTTGCAATTATGCATTTGTATAGAGAAACACTTTATATCTCTTCACAACTAATTAATCACAGATAAGCATTCTATTTTTCAGACCTTTGGTGAGACTTATTCATTTATGAAACTCATTGGATGATTTGAGTTTCTCGAAGCCATTTACTGACAATGGTACATTTGCCAATAGAAGGGAGCCCTTTATATCAATGTATTCACAGCTAGTTCATGACACATAAAAATGTACTTTTGAGAACTTCTTGTTGACGCTTTTGCATTTATGAAACACTTTGTATTGTTCGAATCTCTTCACGGCAATTTCTGGCAATCGTGCGTTTGTCGATAGATGGGTCCCCTTTATTGCTCTTAACTGCTACTTAATGACATATATGCGTCCACTTTTCAGAACGTTTTCCTGAAAGTTATAATTTTGAGAAACTGATTGGATGGACTGTGTATCTTGACGCCAATATTTGGCAATGATACATTTGTCAGTATAAAGTAACATTTTATCTCCACTTAATAACATTTGAAATGCACTTCTGAGATCTTGTTCTTGACGCTTTTTCATTTATCAAACATTTTGTATAGTTCGTGTCTCTTGGCGCACATTTGTGCCAATCATGCATGTGTCAGCAGAAATGAAAATTTTGTTTCTCTTTGCAACTTTGTATTGACAGCTAAAATGCAGTTTTGAGAATGTACTCTTGACGGTTTTGAATTTCTAAAACACCTGTATCATTCGTGTCTCTTCACGCTAATATGTGGGAATCATTGCTTTCTCAGTAGATGGGAACCCTTTATTTCTCTTCACAACTACTTAATTTCCAAAAAACATCCACTTTTGTGAAGGTTTCCTTGACTCTTATGCACTAATGAAACTCATTGGCCAGTTCAATCTCTTTGACAAGAATTTGATGCATTAACTCATTTGTCAGAATATAGGTACCCTTTATTTCTCTTCAGAACTACTTAATGACAATTACACATGCATATTTGATAACGTTTTGTTGACACATATGCTCTTATAAAACTCATTCGATGCTTCGTGTCTCTTGAGGCCAATATCTGGCAAACATGCATTTGTCAGTATAGAGGAACCGTTTATATCTCTTCTCAAGTGCTTAATGACAGATAAATTTGCCTTTTTCAGACGTTTAGTGACACCTATTCATTTATGAAACGCTTTGGATGCTTTGAGTCACTTGAAGCCAATTATGGAAAATCGTACATTTGGCAGTAGAAGGGAACCATTTATTTCCTTTCACAGCTACTTAATGACACATACGTATTTACTTTTGACATCGTCTTGTTAACGCTTTTGCATTTATGAAACATATTGTATGGTTCTTGCCTCCTTACGCCAATTTCTAGCAATCTTGAGTTTGTCTGTGATAGGACCTTATTGCTCTTAATAGCTACTTAATGACATATAAACATCCACTATTAACAACGTTTTCCGGAAGTATATAAGAGATCTTTTTCTTGACGCTTTTTAATTTATCAAACAGTTTGTATAGTTTGTGTCTCCTGACGCCAATTTGTGTCATTCTTGCCTATGTCATTCGAAAGAAAGATTTTGTTTCTTTTCAGAACTATTTAGTGACAGCTTAAATGCAATTTTGAGAAGGTCCTCTAGACGCATATGAATTTCTGAAACACCTTGTATCATTCGTGTCTCTTCACGCCAAGGTGTGGAAATCATGCATTTGTCTGCAGATAGGAACCCATTGTTACTCTTCACAACTACTTAATTTCAGATAAACATCAACTTTTGAGAAGGTTTTGCTGACACTTATGCACTTATGAAACTCGTTGGACTTTTCAAGCCCCTTTACAAAACTTTGTGGCAATCATTCATTTGTCAGTATATATGTACCATTTATTTCTCTTCAGAACTACTTAATCACAGTTACACATGCATATTTGTTAACGTTTTGTTGACACGTATTCATTTATAAAACTCATTGGATGCTTCGTATCTCTTGACTCGTATTTCAGGCAATCATGCATTTGTCAGTAGAGAGGAACCCTTTATTTCTCTTTACAACTAATTTATGACATGTAAGGATGAGTTTTTTAAGACTTTTGGTGACACCTTTTCATTTGGGAAACTCATTGGATGGTTTGAGTCTCTTGAAGCCAATTACTAAAAATCGTAAATTTGCCAGTAGAATTGAACCATTTATTTCCCTTCACAACTACTTAATGACACATACAAATTTACTTTCGAGAACTTCTTGTTGACGCTTTTGCATGTATAAAACAATTTGTATGGTTCGTGCCTCCTCACGCCGGTTTCTGTCAATCTTGCGTTTGTCGGAAGATGAGACCCCTTTATAGATGTTAATTGCTACTTAATGACATATAAACATCCACTTTTCAGAACGTTTCCCGGAAAGTTATAATTTTAAGAAACTCATTGAATGGATAGTGTGTTTTGACGCGAGTGTTTGGCAATAATGCATTTGCCAGGATAAAGTAATAGTTTCAATCCCTTTATATCTACTAAATGATATTAGAACCATTTATTTCCCTTCACAGCTAGTTAACGACACATAAAAATTTACGTTCTACTACGTCTTGTTGACTCGTTTGCATTTTTGAAACTCTTTGTATGGTTCGTGTCTCCTCTCGCCAATTTCTAGCAATCTTGCGTTTGGCAGTAAATAGGAACCGTTGATATATCTCCACAAGTAATTAACGACAGCTAAGCATGCCTTTTTTAAGACGTTTGGTGACACTTATTCATTCCTGAAACTCATTGGATGGTTTGAGTCTCTTGAAGCTAATTACTGAAAATGGTACATTTGCCAGTCAGTATAAAGTAATAGTTTATATCCCTTTATATCTACTAAATGACATTAGAACCAATTATTTCCCTTCACAACTACTTAATGACAGATGAAAGTTTACGTTTAACAAACTTCTTGTTGACGCTTTTGCATTTATGAAACACTTTGTATGGTACATATCTCCTCACGCCAATTTCTGGCAATCTTGCGTTTGTCGCTAGGTAGGACCCTTTTATTGTTCCTAACTGCTACTTAATGACATATACACATCCACTTTTCAGAACGTTTTCCGGAAATATAACTTTAAGAAACTCATTGGATTAACTGTATGTCTTTACGCCAATTTTTGGCAATCATGCATTTGTCAGTATAAAGTAACATTTTATATCTCTTCATATCTACTTAATGACATTAGAAATGCAGTTTTGAGATCTTTTTCTTGACGCTTTTTCAGTTATCAAACATTTTGTATAGTTCGTTTCTCCTGACGTATTTTGTATAGTTCGTGTCTCCTTACGCCAATTGGTGCCAATCGTGCAAGGAGGTATAATGTGTTAATCTTACAAGGAAGTATAATGTGTTAATTTTTACTAACATAAGCATGAGTACCAGAAATTGGACAGAAGAGACACCTTCCATCGAATGAGGTTATCAATGCATAGCTATTATCAAAACGGTCTCAAATGTGTGTTTTAATAGCATTGAGTAGTTGTAATGGGGCTTAAAAGGTTACTTACTACTGACAAATGAATGATTGCCAGAAAGTAAGTTTCAAAATTGATACCTTTTTACTAAACGTTTTCAATAGTTCATATTTAAATGTAATCAATTAGTTGTAAAGAACAAAGATTTAATCTCTGCGTACAAATGCATGATTTCAATAAATTAAGGTCAAGAGACACTTGACATAAACAATGTTTTATAATGCAGATGTGTTAACAACAAGTTATCGAAAGGGAACTTTTAGGTGTCATAACTTGTTGTGAAGGGAAATAAAATATTTGTGTTGTACATGACAAATGGATGATTGCTAGAAATCGACCTGAAGAGACTCGAACCATATAATGAGTTTCTTAAATGCATAAGTGTCATCAAAATATTGTAGAAAATGAATTGCTAACTGTCGTTAATTATTTTTGAGGAGTTTAGTATATTTTCCCTCTACTGACAAATGCGTAATTGCCAGAAATTGGAGTAATCATACACGAACCACAGAAAATATTTAATCAATGCATAAACGCCAGCGAGAAGTAATCTATAGAGCAGTTTTATCTGTTATTGATTAGTGTAGAAGAGAAAGATCCCCTATATCCTGTCTATTGACGAATGATTGTCAAAGAAAGAGGTCAGCAGACTTGATCCATACAACAAATTCTTACGTTTCAACTGACAAATGCATGACTTCCAGAAATTGAACTGTTCAATGAGTTGCATAAATGAACTGGTGTCAACTGATTGGAAAGTGCATTTTTAACATTATTTAACTAAGAAGAGAAATGAGTTACATTATACAGCCAAATAAATGATTGCCAGATATTAGCGTAATGTAACACTTTCCATCCAATCAGTTTCATAAATTGATAAGTTCCAAAAGAACGGTCTGAAACGCCCATGTTTATCTGTTATTAAATTGTTTTTAGAGACATAAACCTTTAGTTTCACTGACAAATGCATGATTGCCCGAAGCTGGTCTACAAATACGTATAATGAGTTTCATAAGTGCATACTTTTCAACAAAACGTTTTCAAATCTGCATGTGTAACTGTGGTGAAGTTGTAGTAAAAGTTCCGTAAAGGGTTCCTTTGTATTGAAAATGCATGATAGCCTGAAAATGGCTTCAAGAGACAAAAACCATTAAATGGGTTTCACAAATTCATCAGTTTCAACAAATCATTCTGAAATGTGCATGTTTCTCTGTTATTACGTAGTTGTGAAGAGACATGAATGGTTCCATTCTACCGACATATGCATGATTGCCAGACATGGGCGTGAAGAGACCTCAGCCATTCATTAGTTTGAACAAAGCATTCTCAAAGGTGGATGTTTATGTGTAATCAAGTATTGTGTGAAGAGAAATACATGGTTCCTTTCTACAGACAAATGCATGGTTGCCAGAAATGGGCTACAAGAGACTCTGACATACCAACGGGTTTCATAAATACGTCAAGAAAACGTTCTCAAACGTTCAAGTTTAAATATCATTAATTATTAGTGTAGAGACACAGAGAGTTACACCCTGCGCACATATGCACGATTGCCAGATTTTGTTGTTGTTACGTGACTAGGCTCGTACAAAGTAAGAAAGAAAACATGGAAGGCGATGACGTCCTATATAACCAGTTTTGTGCTGATGTGTCAACAGTTCCTTGTTGAGTCACCAAGAATATAATTGCGACTTTAGACTTCCGAATAATTTAGTAAATGTCTTTATCCAAGAATTTCGATGAAGAAGAGTGTCTTCCAGGGTGAATAAATTATTTAAAATAAAACAAACTTAATTAAAATGGCAACAACAGGAATACCTTTCAACCTCAAGGTATTATTTACAACTGACCCAGAAACACTGAAATCTCAGTATTAATCCAACTAGGAACCCAATTTCAGACCCGCCTGATGGGCCACGTGGTCACTAACTTCGAACAGCGCAGTAAAATAATATGGCAATTAGCACGTTGGCTACTATAGCCTTAGCTAAGAATCAATCATTCCCACAGTGGAAATAAATGTTAAGAAAAACCTGTTTACAACAGAGCTAAAACTTGGGCTGAACATGACCTTGGTAATGACCAATCATTTTTGCTCAGTGTTTATCAAAGTTTGAACCAATTGCAGCTAAAAATACAATATAGCAACACTTTTGCATTCTAATCAGGCTAAAAGAACTAAACTGAATTTATTGGGAAAAATGTCAAATCTAGTAAAAATATCATCATTACAATAAAAAGTAATGAAACAAAAACAAAATAAAAAGAAATTTAAAACTAACAGACAAATAATTTAATTGCATCTACGTAACTCTTCCCCCATAAAGACAAAGAAAGCTTTATGTAATAAAGCTTTCGTTTTACCATATGTTAATTATACATAAGGTAAAACAAAATTACACAAGAACTCTTATGAATTATACAGTGTACATGAAATAATATTTCTATACATCTGCAATTAAATTGTATTTTCCCTTGATGTTCCTGATGTCAAGATTATATTCCTGTAACAACAAACTCCACCTTAATAATCTTTGATTTTTATTTTTCATCTTGTCAATGAAAGTAAGGGGGTTGTGGTCACTAAATACAACAACCGGAGATGGAGCTGAACAAATGTAACTACAAAATGCTGTAATGCCAATATTAAAGCCAAACATTCCTTCTCGATTGTTCAGTAATTTTTATGGTGCTTATTTAATTTCTTAGAGAAATAGCACACTGGGTGATGAACACCATTTCTATCTTCTTGAATCAATACTACCCCAAGCCCAACATCACTTGCATCAACATATAGCTTTAACAATTGACTGAAATTCGGAGCTGTAAGAACCGGTGCTCTTTTAAGTATGGCTTTTAAACTATCAAAAGTCTCATGACATATTTCAGTCCAAAGAAACGTGTTT
>JAECUM010076626.1:0-18722 GCA_016617855.1 Megalonaias nervosa
GAGAGAGAGAGAGAGAGAGAGAGAGAGAGAGAGAGAGAGAGACTCACAGTCCTAGGACCGAGATTCATAATGTGACATTTCAGGACAGCATGTTCACCTCTGTAGAGTGTTACATTGCTCGGAGTTTCCATAAATTTTGGCTCGTATTCTTCATCATCGTAAAATCCGCCACGTGCTATGAAAAAGAAAGAGAAAGAAATGGACGAAAAATAAACTACTATATGATTATGCAAATACCATATTGGTCAAAGTATTCTAACTGGGTTAAACTATTACAGCCTTTGTTACTTTCTGAAAAGAAGAAATAAAATTCAGGGAATTTAATAATGTTCAACATGATCGACTTAGTATCTCCTTCCATTTTTTCTGAGGAAAATAAAATACTTCCCCAGATTATAATGATTATAATGATTGTTACACAACCTTATTAAGCCGAGATCAGAGCTATTGGAGCACGTACATGACTGTCAATTTTAGGTCGAAATGCAAAATTATAACATTGTACCAGTTTTAACAACAATCCCTTGCAGTTAATTGCCCACAATGACTTTCAACAATGACCGATTTGTACAGAAATGAAGTATCATTTGCTACAGTTTGCACTTCTCACTGAAACTGAAATTCATTTACTTGCTCAGAATAACTGAGTCTCGTTTTGTCAGTATTTAGTTATAAATGATTAACTGGCGCAGTCGAGAATGGCTTTCGTCCCTCCGATTTAAAAACCCTCACATCCCACCCACCCTTCACAACTCGTGATCCAGAAAATGTTTGCATAGATTAATCCGTGCAGACCTATCAAGACAAATAATCCGTATGATACTGAATTTTTTGGTGTGTTTGTACAGAATACGTATTTTAAAAACTATTTTAAAAGACTTTTTGTAACGAGCTAATTTTGTAATATGTTTGTGGTGGCTCTGTAAATAGCATATTTTACCTGTACTACTGTCTGACATTTATACCGTTTATCAAGCCACTTTCGTCCTTGCAAGACTTAATTTCGAAATGCAAGGGGGTGACCTTTCAAACCATGCCATCTTATCTGATCGGATGTCATCACGACATACCAAATTGTATGGGGGAGTTCTGTTCTTGGAAGGGGTCTCCCTTTAACACTCTTCCTAATGCATTTCAATTTGCCTAAATCGTTTTGCCTCCATACTATTAACGTGCATGAAGCATGCATTGACTGCTTTGCACACCACTACATGTAATACCACATAGTAGATATAGATTTGCTTGAATACCACATAGTAGATATAGATTTGCTTGAACTATCACGTACTCTCTGAAACGTGAAAATATCTTCACATGTCATACTGTAGAAAATCGTTTCACATTTTGTTTGGGGATGGGAGCGGGGTGTGTGGTTGCCAACTTTGGTTAAGAGTAAAAGAAACAGATATGTGTTAAGACTTCATATGCGACAAGATCATCAAAATATTTGAGTGCCAGTTCAAAACATCCATATTTCTTTCTGATCACATGTGCAAAAAAAAAATACTATATGTATTTAATGCTGGTTTGACTCAGTGACAAACTCACACTTACCGCGAGAATCCAGGGTTGATAACGAAAGAGACAAGTAAATATTTTGAGACAATTTGCATTAATCATGAGTAAATGTTCGAACTGTCCCCACAGTTTGAGATTTCACCGCGAATAGAATCTTAAATAAATCATATAATCAATATGTTTTTTAAAATACAAAATTTATTTAATGGGGTGGGGGAGATTTGAAAGTAGTAAATGACAAAGAACACATGGGTGAGCATATCGTAATATTTTACCCATATATATATATATATATATATATATATATACCACATACATTAACAAATGACATGCATTTAAAGTGTTGGTATAAAGCAATTTGATATACCAGTACTATTGGTATATCAAATTGTGATCCGCCCATGGCGCAATAATACGCATATATAAACATTCTCGCGAGCGTCGGCAGTTGATTCTAGATCAATGATCAATTTCCACACATTAGTCAATAGTGACGTATGAAAAATAATGATGAAAAGTATTAATAATCTCCGTTTTCTAAATTAATTTAATATGGTACACATTTTCATCACAATCCTTTCTGCTTTCTGTTCTCTCCTCCCGTCTCAAGCATAACGGACAAATTGCGCAGAAATGTGGAATGAGAGAGAAAAGGAATTTGGGCTGGATTAAAACCTTGAAATAGAAATTACACCAAGTAACCTACAAGAATATGGTTCGTCGTAACGATACGTGTGCACTTTCCTTGGGATTTATCTACAGTGTTTATCAATGATGCAATGTTGCAAACCAGTAAATTCTTCGGTTACGTGGTACACATACTGTGATATATTTAATGTTATGTTTTTTTGTTTTTTCTTAAACATACCATAATGTTCTAAAAAATCGATTATTATTATTTAAATATGAAAGTGTCCAAAGGTCTCTCTCTCTCTCTCTCTCTCTCTCTCTCTCTCTCTCTCTCTCTCTCTCTCTCTCTCTCTCGACCATCGTAGCAGGATACGGGCTAAAATCTATGAAATGGCGAACGTAGAGGATTCTCCGACAATATCTCTGGACTTATGAATGATGGTAAAAGTTAAGCCAAACCGACCAAAGGAAGAGAGAGAGAGAGAGAGAGAGACAGAGAGACAGAGAGACAGACAGACAGAGTTTTAAAGTCAAACCGACGAGAGAGAGAGAGAGAGAGAGAGAGAGAGAGAGAGAGAGAGAGAGAGAGAGAGAGAGAGAGCAGAATAATGACTTAGATCAACTGTAAATATATTAAAATATTTTAATTACCTCTTGTTGGTTTGTCAGTTGGCTTAGTTTCTATTCCACATTAATCTCCATGCGCCGGTATTTGAATGGTGTAGCTATCCAAGTGTTGCTACTGCCCTACTTTTATCATTAAAGCCATCTTTCATGTTTACATCATAAGTGTGTATTATATTGATTTAATCAATGTGGAGAAAAATAGAAACCAAGAAAAGAAAACAATCAACTTATCAATATGCAGAGGTGATTGTATATAGCCACTAAGGCAGAGAACTACATTTTGTAGCGGACACACTAGGGGATATGAGGAGTTCATTCACTAGGTCAATACACGGCTGCCTGTAGTAAATCTGAACTCTGTTCAAAGGGCAAATATATGTATTTGTATGTGATATAAATAAAATATATGTACAGTATGTACGCTGTATCAATGATATACCACTCGTTGTATAAATTTTTTCATTAAAAGGAAACTCAACATGCTTCGTTTCCTTTTAATGAAAAATGTATACATCTCGTGTTATATCATTGATACAGCGTACATACTATATATATATATATATATATATATATATATATATATATATATATATATATATATATATATATATATTTATATACCACATAAGTTACAAATAACACGGCATTTAAAGTGTAGGTATAAAGAAAATCGATATACCAGTACTATTGGCATATCACATTGTGATCCGCCCATGGCGTAATAATACTCATATATAATCATTCTAGCCACCGTCTACAGTTCATTCTAGATCAATGATGAATTTCCACATATTAATCATTAGTGACGTATGAAAATAACAATGAAACGTATTAATAATCCTCGTTTCCTAAATGAATTTAATATGGTACACATTTTCATTACAATCCTTTCTAATTTCTGTTTCCCCCTCCCCTCTCATGCACAACGGACAAACTACGCAAAAATGTGGAGTGAGAGAGAAAAAGAATTTGTGCTGGATTAAGACCATGAAATAGAAATTACTCCAAGTAACCTACAACAATATGGTTCGTCGTAACGATACGTGTGCACTTTTCTTGGGATTTATCTACAGTGTTTATCAATGATACAAAGTTGCAACCATGTCGACATTATACAGTAAATTCCTCGGTTACGTGGTACACATACTGTGATGTATTTAATGTTTCGTTTTGTTGTTGTTTCTTAAACATACTATAATGTTCTAAAAATCGATTATTATTAATTAAATATGAAAATGTCCAAAGGCCTCTCTCTCTCTCTCTCTCTCTCTCTCTCTCTCTGGACCATCGTAGCAAGATACGGGCTAAAATCTATGAAATGACGAATGTAGAGGAATTTCGTTTGTGTCATCCCACGATATCTCTGGACTTATGAATGATGGTAAAAGTTAAGTCAAATCGACCAAAGGATGAGAGAGAGAGAGAGAGAGAGAGAGAGAGAGAGAGAGAGAGAGAGAGAGAGAGAGAGAGAGAGAGAGAGAGAGAGAGAGAATGGTTGGTTGTACTGTTGCTGAAGCAGAATAATGACTTAGATCAACTGTAAATATATTAAAATATTTGTTATTACCTCTTGTTGGTTCGTCATTTCTCTTAGTCTATTCCAAATTAAATTCCATGAGCCAGTAGGTGAATGGCTTAGCGTTTATGTGAATGGCGTAGCTAACCAAGTGTTTATAGTGCTCTGCTTTTATTATTAAAACCATCTGTCATGCTTAAATCGTAAGTGTGTATTATATTGATTTAATCAATGTGAAGATAAATAGAAACCAAAACAATCAACTTATCAGTATGCAAAGGTGATTGTAAATAGCCAGAGAATGCATAGAACTACATTTTGTAGCGGACACACTCGGGGATGTGAGGAGTTCATTCACTAGGTCAATACACAGGTGTCTATAGTAATCTGAACTCCGTTCAAAGGGCAAATATATGTATTTGTATGTGATATAAATAAAATATATGTACAGTATGTACGCTGTATCAATGATATACCACTCGTTGTATAAATGTTTCATTAAAAGGAAACTCAGCAAGCTTCGTTTCCTTTTAATGAAAAATTTATGCATCTCGTGGTATATCATTGATACAGCGTACATACTATATATATATATATATATATATATATATATATATATATATATATATATATATATATATAAAATTAAAATTTTTATGAATTGACTACGTTTTCTACGTTTTGATTGGATGTAAACGGTCACGTAATACTGATCTGGAATTTTTACATATCGATAAATTCTGCGGACTACTTTTGGTTCCCTGTTTCCAGATCATTTGATGTGAAGTTTTATCCTAATAATAACAACAACAAGCACCCACCCACCCACTCCTGTGATTTCTGATCAAAAATGACAAGCCACAGATTACAATCGACCATTAGAAGTTAAAACAATGTAATTGCACAGACCTTCCTGCACTCCAACACTCACCCCTTTTGCCGAAGAAGGCATATGGCAGGCTTTAGAAGCGAGTCTTCGGAAATTATTGAATTTCGCCTGGACAACATGTTACAGGAGCGGTTATTAAAGGTCAGGGTCATATGTCAACCAAGAGATCTCATTAAAAATGGACACGATTTTGCTTTTGAAAGATCGAAATGCGTAGAAAGTAACAACGATGTTACTATAACAACACGTGCCATACGCAAGCGTAATTTTCGAGAAAAAAGGAGTATTCCTGGTTTAACCGCAACAACCATTTTTATATATTAAAATAATGATCATAACAATATATCACTGGCATGACCCGCTATGACATTCTACCCCGTATCACTGTATAAAGAATTAATGAATCTTGGCTAGCGAAGATAGGGTTATGCATTCTATCGCCGTTAAGAGGCTAATGAAAGAAAACTTCGAGGTACATAAAAGTGAATGTTTTGTTGATTAAATCTGCTGATCTGATGTTAGAATGGAAGTAAATTGGAATTATAAGGATTAAATGATCATGGTTGGGTATTCATCATGTGTAAATTTTACCTAATCACTCACAAAGTTTACATAAAGTCCTTCGGACATTATTTACTTTGTGAGTGATTAGATAAAATTTATACATTGATAAATAGCCAACCATGATCATTTAATCCTATTCGCTTTATTGCTTCATCAGACTGAATTCAAACTGAATTCAGTATCATTGTTTACGTCATTAAATACATTCTGTTTCGAAGCGATCAATGATATAAACAACATGACATAAACAAGATGACGTAATAGTTTTAAATTGTTATAATACGTAATTGTTTTAATCTTGAACGAATAATGACATGGGAAAATGCATATACAGGGTTCATAAATGACATTTTAATAAATAAAAATACATAAAACTGGATCTTAAAGGTACATATATCTCTTTTGATAATTTATATGTGCCATCATAGGTATACTCGGTTATGCTCTATACGTAAGAATGTAAGTTACTTTTTCACCAAAATGTCAAACTTGCGGTGATGTATCAAATTTACTATAAAACAAGTGTGTTGTCTGATAACGGAATATTCACCACCCCAAACTCGAGAAAAATTACCGCGGATGGCCATGTCAGTGACCATCATAATTGGAATATATAAAAAATATGGTATAAAGATACATGTGCATGTACTGACATGTACACTTACAGTTGTTTCTTCAAAACAGTTTCGAGATGTTTTCGGCTTTTGTCACGTTCACGTGAAGTTTTGGACACTAAAAAAGCTATATTGCTTCCTTAAGTGGTAGTTGATTAATTATGTTTAGCTATTTGTAATTACAATAATGTAATCCATATACTCCTTTCGGTTAAATTTAGTTGCAATGTATAATAATTGCTGAGCTCATTGGAAGTCATATCCCATGAAAATACGAAGTAGTAATCAAGACGGGCACATAAACCTTGACATACCAAAATCATATTTCCCATTTTTAACACGCGTATTGGCAGCCATGATATCATATGGTAGTATAATGATGTCATGGCCCATGAAGGCCAAGGCGTAATGCTGCAGGCAGAATATGCATTCGGTATTGGAACTGTACGATGACAAGATTATATTCATGCTTGGAATACATCAAACAAATTATCGAGACGTAATCCTGCTCAGCCAGTCGTGATTACGCGGACGCTTATAGCTTGCTCTCTACACGCGTTATCGTCGAGAATAGGACTTACGGTTTGTGAATATAATCCAAAATTTAATCCTAAGATTGAAAAATATAAGTCCTATCACTAAACAGTTCTGATTGGATCCAGGTTCGAATCTCGATGAAATTCCAATATGGAGGCGATGACGTCAGATGATGTCTGTACTGATGGTAACAGATCCTCGTTGAATCACAGTTTATAATGTTTTCGTAAAACTCCAGAATAAATTTCCACTGAATTTCTTTCTCCCAGAACATTTATAAATATGAAGCACTTGTTTAGTTTTCTAGAGAATAAATCATTAAATTCCAAAAAACAGAGGAACTTCATAAACAATCTGGTTTCAACAATGAAAACCTCTTGAGCCCTCAAGGTTTAACATACGACTGAATAAATTTAATACCAATTGGCTGTTTTAAGCCTCAATGTTAGATCATATGGTAGTTCACGTGACAGGCTACGTGATTTCTAACTTGTACAGCGCAATAAAAAAATGACAATTATCACGTAGTTAGAAAAGCCCTATCTAAGAATCAAATTTTCACACTGGAAATAAATAAAAAAGAAAGGCTGTTACAATTCAGCTAACATGTGAGCCAAAAATGACCTTGCCAATAGCCAATCGTCTTCACTCGATGTTTACAAAATCTATGAACTGAAAATACTGCTGAAGAAATCTTATAATCTAATCTTGTCAAGCCAATTTTCGGAAAAGAGATTCAAATCCAATGAAAATTATCATTACAAAAAATGTAATGAAACAAATTGAAACAAAAAGAATTTAAAACTAACACACAAGTAATTTAATTACATATTCGTAACACTTCCCCCCATAAAGGAAAAGATAGATTTATTTAATAAAGCTTTCTTTTTACCATATGTAAATTAACATGAGATACAATAATATTACATAAGAAAACCCTTATGAACTATACAACGTGTACATGAAATAATATTTCTACACACGGGAAAGTGCATCTGTAATCAAATTGTCTTTTCCATTGATGTGCCTGATGTTAAGATTATATTCTTGCAAAAATAAACTCCACCTTAATAATCTTTGATTTTTATTTTCATCTTGTCGATGAAAGTAAGGGGGCTGTTATCACTAAACACAACTACCGGAGAAGGAGCTGAGCTAATGTAAACTTCAAAATGCTGTAATGCCAGTATTAAAGCCAAACATTCCTTCCCGATTGTTGAGTAATTTCTTTGGTGTTTATTTAATTTCTTAGAGAAGTAGCACACTTGGTGATCAACACCATTTCTATATTTTTGAATCAATACTACTCCATCCCCAACATCACTTGCATCCACAGGTAATTTAAAGGATTGATTGAAATTTGGAGCTGTAAGAACCGGCGCACTTTTGAGTATGGCTTTTAATCTATCAAAAACCTCCTGACATTTTTCAGTCCAGAGAAACTTGTTTTTCTTACTCAACAAGTTTGTCAGGGGTTCATCAATATTGGAAAAAATGGAACAAAACCTTCGATAGTATCCGGCCACACCCAAAAATAGCATCAGTTGCTTTTTACTGACAGGCACAGGGAAATCAGAGATAGCCTTGACCTTAGCATATATAGGTTTAACTTGACCATGTCCAACAATATGTCCTAGAAAAGTTACACAAGCACGGCAAAACTCACTTTTGGATAAATTAATTGTCAAATTTGCATCAGTGAGTCTGTCAAAGAATTTCCGAATCGTGGCTAGATGTTCTTTCCAGGTGTCGTTGTAGATAATGACATCATCAATGTAAGCATCACAATTATCTAGACCAGAGGTAATCATATTCATCAAGTGGTGAAAAGTACTTGGGGAACCCTTCATCCCGAACGGCATTACTTTATATTGATAGAGTCCATCTGGAGTCACAAATGCCGAAATTTCCTTTGCTCTTTCCGTAAGTGGAATTTGCCAAAATCCTTTCAGAAGGTCAAATTTGGTGAAGTACTTGGATTTCCAATTTTATCAATACAATCATCGATTCTTGGTAATGGAAATGAATCTGTTTTTGTCACACTGTTCACCTTCCTATAATCAGTACACATACATAAAGTTTTATCCCGTTTCGGAACAAGTATACATGGTGAACTCCAATCACTTTACTGAGCTCTATGAAATCGTTCTCCAGCAAATACTGAATTTCTTTTATCAAGTATTCCTGTTTGGGAGGGTTCATCCTGTATGGGTGTTGTTTCACAGGTTTTGAATCTACAATTTCAACGTCATGAAAACTTTTGTTTGTCCTTGTAGGAATACCTGGAAAAAAGTGCTCATATTCGAATAATAACTGTTTAAGTTCATTCTTTTCTTGTACTTGCAAATGTAAAAATTTCTGGTCCAGATTTTTCATAATTTCCGAATTCCGAAGATTTGTTGTTCCAAGGTCAAAAGTGTCCGATTGAATTTCTTCACTTAAATCCTCAGTTTGTGGGGCAGGTGCAACTAAATTAATTGCATAATTTACTTGGCTATCTCTCTCAATATACTAGTACTCCATTAATTTATTTAGATCAGAGTACTATTATTATAATTTAACTCATTCATGTTCTTCTTTACTTTGTAAGGGCCGTAAAATCTGATTTGTAGAAAATTTTGAAGAATGAGCAAGAGAGAATGAACTCGATTACAAGACTCAAAACTTCTCTTAAATAAAGTTCTGTGAAACCGTAATTTCGCTTTCGACTTGAATTGCTGAGTTCCAAATTCAAGCAATACTAGCTGGAAAATTCCAGATCTAAAATTTGACCCTTGGTCCGATTGGACAGATTTGGGAAGGCCAAAGTGAGTAAAACACTTTATCAAAGCTTTTACTATGATTTTGCTTTTAATACTCCTCAAAGGATTTGCATCTGGGAATCTTGTTGACGCACACATTATGGTAAAAAAAATATTGGTTGCCTGACCTGGTCTTAGGTAAGGGACCAACACAATCTACCATTATTCTGCTAAATGGTTCGTCAAATGCAGGAATAGGTTGCAGATGAGCCTTAAGTATCTTCTGATTGGGTTTTCCTACCATTTGACAAGTTTGACAAGATCTACAAATTTTACAAACATCACTTTTAATTTTTGGCCAATAAAAGTGAGTCAAGATCTTGTGATAAGTTTGATTTATCCCTAAATGACCAGCCAGAGGAGTTTCATGGGCCAAACTGAGCATTTCCTGTCTGTAAGATTTTGGAACTACAATCTGATAGTTCACTGACCACTCGTCACTAGCAGGTACCTCGGTAGGTCTCCATTTTCTCATAATGAAATAACAGACAGGTACTTCAGTGGCTTCAGTTTCACTAATGGTCCTCTTAAACAAACAGGAGATCTCAGGATCTTTTTCCTGTTTGACGACAAGTGACTGTCGTTATCACCCTGATTAGATAAAAGAGAATGAGTATTTAAAAGAGGATCACTATAATCAATACTTTTTGATTGATCCAAATTAGAAGTGAAAGTGACCTCATCAAAAGCCTGACCAATACATGTGTCAGCTAAAGGAATATTTTCCTTATCAAAATCATTCTCAAGAGCTTTTTCTTTGCCATAGCTCTGGTAACTGCACAAGCTGGGTATAAATCAAGGTATTCTTTTTCAATAGGATCAACTTTCTGATCCAAAGAAGGCTTGTCAGTTACAAGTGGATTATAACAACCTTGTCTCCAGCTAGGTCGTTGCCTAGTAATAAATGAATGCCCTCAACGGGTAAAGAAGGCACTATACCAACTTTCACAGGTCCTGAAACTAAGTCTGATGACAAATTTACAGAATGGAGAGGAACATTAACAAAGCCGCACTATACTCCCTGAATGAGAACACTCTCATTAGAACAGGACTTCTCAGAAAAAGGCAAAGTACCTGATAATAAAAGACTCTGAGAAGCTCCTGTATCCCTTAAAATTTAATAGGGATAGGATTGGCCAAATCACCCAAGAGTGATATAGAACCCTTCGACATGAATGGTTCATAATTCTCCATAATAAAATCAGACTGGGGTTTATTAGACCCAACAAATGTATTGCTTTCTATACATGACCGTGACCTTGACCTCTTAGAAATAAGAGCATTTGGGATAGGTCTATTTTGATTCTGATGCCTATATTTCAGTTTGAAGATATCAGAAGTGACGTGTCCTTTTTTCTTGTAATAGGTACACGTAGGAATAGACAAGGATTTTGAATCAAGTTTATCAGAAGCTTGATTTTTAGAAGTTGTGCCAGATTGAATTTTAGGAGGAGTCGTATTAGGCTGAAATACCTTTCTACCAGTAGACTGCTGAGTGAATGATTTGCCTACAACAGGAAATTTATGAGTTAAGGAATACTCATCAGCAGCAAGAGCAGCATTTTCCAAGGTTTTAATCTTATGCTCTTCAAGATGATTCTTAATGTCAGTAGGAACGAAGTTTTTGAACTCTTCAAGTAACACAAGTTGTTCGAGACTTTCATAATCATGTTCAACTTTCTTGGCTAAGCACCATCTCTTAAATAACTGCTCTTTTTCTCTTGCAAATTCAACATAAGTTTGTCCAGCATCTTTTTTATAGTTTCTGAATTTGTGCCGATAAGCCTCAGGGACTAACGCATAACCCCTTAAGATGCACTCCTTAACCAAATCATAGTCAGAACTTTGCTGTACTGACAGGGATGCATAAACATTTCGGGCCTTGCCAAAAAGTACACATTGCAATAATTGAATCCAACGCTCCCTTGGCCATTTCAAATTTTCAGCAACTTTTTCAAAATAAATAAAATATTTGTCTACTTCTTTTTCTCTAAAAGGGGGCACTAACCTGATATTTCTTGTAATGTCAAAACTTGAATTTGTATGTGAAGTGAGATCATGCTTTTCACTTGCCAGCTCAATTTCTTTCATTTTAATTTGAAATTCCCTTTCATCCTTCTCTGTTTCAAATTGTAACTGATTATCTTTCTCCCTCTCCTGTCTCTCTCTCTCTCCTTTCTTAAATTGTAATTTCATTTATCATTCTCTCTTTACTGTCTCTCTCTCTCTCCTCTTTTTCAAATTTTAATTGCTTATCTTTCTCTCTCTACTATCTCTCCCTCTTTCTCAAATTGTAATTTCATTTGTTTATCATTCTCTCTTTCCTGTCTCTCTCTCTCTCTCTCTTTCTCAAACTGCAATTGAAATTGCTTCTCTTCTAATTGCAACTGCAACTGTTTCTCTCTCTCCTCTTTTAGAAGCTCGAGCTTCCTTAACTCCAATTCCATCTTGTATTTCATTTTTAATTCCATTACTTTTATGTCAGAGTCTGATACCGACTTACTGACCGAAGCGAAAACACTTTTATCAAGAACATTCTTCTCTACTAGATATTGAATGAAAATGTTTTTAATTTCTTGTTTCGTCAAGGAAGCTTTTGCCTCATAAAGATCGTATTTTCTGGAAAGTTCAAGCAACTCATCTTTGTTCAAACTATCCAACTGCTCATGAGTAGGACTAGAAAGAAAAGTCTCCACCTTAATGACATTGTGAATGAAAGCCTGTTGTTTTCACTAAAGAATTCAAACAAAATGTAAAATAGTACTTGGGATTTAAAAACATGGGGAATTTAAATTTCAAAACACAATTTTCTGAAATATTTTAGCCAAACTTCAAATATCCCAAAGACGAGCACCTACTTTTCTCTTGTTACGTGTAGGCTCGTACAAAAGTTAGAAAAGAAAAGAGTGAAGCCAACAAGCCTTGTAAATTTAACAAAAATGATTTATTTCCCTAGAAAACAACGTAAAATATGAATTAGGGCTTACGGTTTGTAAATATAATCCAAAATTTAATCCTAAGATTGAAAAATATAAGTCCTATCACTAAACAGTTCTGATTGGATCCAGGTTCGAATCTTGATGAAATTCCAATATGGAGGCGATGACGTCAGATGATGTCTGTACTGATGGTAACAGATCCTCGTTGAATCACAGTTTATAATGTTTCCGTAAAACTCCAGAATAAATTTCTACTGAATTTCTTTCTCCCAGAACATTTATAAATATGAAGCACTTGTTTAGTTTTCTAGAGAATAAATCATTAAATTCCAAAAAACAGATGAACTTCAAAAACAATCTGGCTTCAACAATAAAAACCTCTTGAGCCCTCAAGGTTTAACATACGACTGAATAAATGTAATACCAATTGGCTGTTTAAGAGCCTCAATGTTAGATCACATGGTAGTTCACGTGACAGGCTACGTGATTTCTAACTTGTACAGCGCAATAAAAAAAAAAAAAGACAATTATCACGTAGCTAGAAAAGCCCTATCTAAGAATCAAATTTTCACACTGGAAATAAATAAAAAAGAAAGGCTATTACAATTCAGCTAACATGTGAGCCAAAAATGACCTTGCCAATAGCCAATCGTCTTCACTCGATGTTTACAAAATCTATGAACTGAAAATACTGCTGAAGAAATCTTATAATCTAATCTTGTCAAGCCAATTTTCGGAAAAGAGATTCAAATCCAATGAAAATTATCATTGCAATAAAATGTAATGAAACAAATTGAAACAAAAAGAATTTAAAACTAACACACAAGTAATTTAATTTAGATATTCGTAACTATATATATATATATATATATATATATATATATATATATATATATATATATATATATATATATATATATATATATATATATATATATATATGTATCCTAGTGTTTTGTTTTACATTTGCTTAATTTCTTATGGTATATATTAGAAACTACCCAAGCTTGAACAAAATGAAAGATATATACTAACAGTTGTTATATATTCAAAGGAAACTGAATTCCTAGTCAAATCAACAAAAAGAGGATAATTAATTCGGACAAGGTGTTCTGAAGTACATTGGAAGTGGCATCCATTAGCTTCTTCATAACGGGTAAACTTTCCTATGATGGATAATTTATCATGGTTAACAGTATCACAGGATGCATGATCGAACAAGAAAGAGCAATGCCGGACTTATTAAAACCTGTTCCTATTAAAAATAATGTGAATGGCCCGTTACGTCATTATTGTTTTCGCAAGTTCGGAATCACCATTAAATTGTGATAGGTCAAACTCTGATTATAAGTTAGAAATTGAGAATGAGAAAGAAAGAACGGATTTGGTCACCTGTTTCGATATACTGTCCTTTATGACCGAGCTATGTATCGCTTACGCCGTGATAAGCTTCATGCATGACCACCCGCAAATGTCTTAGCCGTTTGAAACCGTTTTGAATAGTGCTGAAAAAGTAGATTCTTCGCAAAAAGTGCATGCTGAATACCACCGCGATTTGTAGTTAACATGAAATTGTTTGCATCGTAAGTTTTTATGGAGCAAAGAATGCAAAGCCGTTTCAGTTGGTTGCATTTCTAAATGTTGCTTTAATGTCAGCAACTCAATACAGTACAAGCCATAAAAGAAAGAGCAAAACAAAACAATGAACAAATTGACTCTTGAGATATTTTATTTGAGTATAAAATTACAGCTCCAATCGAGACATTTCGAAAATTTGTAGATAAATGGTGTAAAATATTGTAAAAGATTTTGTCTCGTCTAGATTTTATTTTGGGTTCAATAATTGACTTCTGTGGGAACTTGTGACCATTACGTTCTCTATTGTCCTTTATTCTGCAGTATGCATTGTTTTATCAGTTATGGCTTGACTACAGGAGATATGACATGGATAATTATTACCGCAAAACCCAGTGCAATTTTCTTGTGAGCAATGTAATTTCTTTAAAACGAATCAAAATTTAAATATTTGTGACTATTAACTGAAAATCTTCAACAAATGACAGTATTTTCTTTTGATTATTTCATTTATATATTTTGCTACCTTCCGTCTCAAAGTCTTTTACGACAATACAATCGCAGTTACTTACACATTTTGTTGAAGCATTTGTATTACGATTCCAGACATCTTTTGTTTTTGTTTTTGAAGCCATGTCACAAAAGGTTATATAGTCAGGGTACTCACGTGACACAGGCAAGTAAGAGCTTTTATAAATGTTCCAAAAAGAGGTATCATCGATTAAAACTTAAATTCCGATATTTTTTAAAATGCCTTACATTATTAAATTCACATTTCAAAATCAAAGAATTCATTAGAGCTTTAAATCTGTTCCTGTTGATATAAGCATTGGAAGTCTATATTTGTGATAAACATAGTATCTTTTAATCTTCACCAACTAATCTGCTATTATTTTCCTCTATCCGTGATGATTATTTCCAATCCCAACCGGGTATCATTACTATTGGGACAGATGAAAGGGAGGTAACTTAGAGATATTCAACTTTTTCCTGTCCTCAGGTGGAATATTTTATGAATGAACAGGTACTGTACAAACTCGCGATAAATTGTTTTGAAAAGAATATAAAATTTGTTATAAATTCTGTTGTAGCGTTTTACGGCTTTTCAGCACAATAGTGGCTATATGGTATCAAGTATAGGTAGATGTTAGAGAAATTGAAAATTAATTGCACAAAAAAATCCCGGAAGATAAATCCTTCCAAATAATATATACGTGTAGTACAAAATAAAATATAAACACAATAAAATCTTTCAATTCTGTAAGACGTCTATAAAACAAAAATTAAAGGTAATGCGTATAAAAGCTGTAACACGTGACTATAACGTGTTTTTTTTTTTTTAAAACCGCACTCCTTTAAAAAAAAGTCCAAATCAGGTGGAATTATACGCTTCTTCTCAAGTAACAAACAATGCAACACTTGTCATGGTCGATAACGTCTTAAAATCTTAAAATTAATACAATGAAAGAGAATTTAATTGCATAGCTTAGATGAACGCGAAAATAAAACATTTTGCTATATCAGCTTTTAATCGATTGTTTCCATTATACATGTAGAAATGTTAGATCTATGTCTTGAATAAGGAAAACTCATTGATTATTCAAGTCCTGTCATCTAATTTAACGCAGACATAATCTGAACCTTATAACACGCACTAAAGCACGCTTTAAGATCAAAAATCTACATGCAAATGAAGAGTGTTTAAAATTTCAGAGAATAGTCGCAAACTCACAGGAAGGTCTCTGCTTCTCTCTGGGCGGCTGAAAACGTCAAAATATACTGCGCCAGAAAGGTATTAAGAGAGACATCAACAAGGAACAATTTCATTCATTTAATTGATCGTATTTGCAAAGGCATGCGAATTGAGTCTGAAAAGGAGTCATGTCATGAAAAGACTGCTCGGAATAGCAAGCCAGTATGATGAGGACAGCTGTTTTAACGTACGAATAAGAACCCCTGTCTGATGGCTTGGGGAAATGTGGAATATTGATTGGCTCAAATGTCAGTATGTGACGCGAATAACAAATCTGTTACCTAACAGGCAGCAGTATTGTGTTCTCAGCTCTATCAGAAATCAAAATCACACAGCAGTTATCTCAATCTTCTACGAACAGATTTTTAAACGAACCTTATATTATTTAGCGCATTGTATTAGGCATGGACCTTTCCAGACGCTCATTGTACTGGGCATGGGCCTTTCCAGACGCTCTATGCACTATGCATGGGCCTTTCTGGACGCCCATTGTACTGAACATGGGCCTTTCCAGACTCTCATTGTACCAGGCATGGGGGGGCCCCGAGTGGCCGAGTGGTCTAAAGCGCTCACCGTTACGGATCATTGCTATCTCACCTCTGTCTGCGTGGGTTCGAGTCTCAGGTTCGGCCAATGTGGGTATGTGAAAAAGCTTGCCAGTAGCTTCTCGTGGGTCGGTTGTTCCTTCCGGGGTTTCCGCAGGTTCTTCCTCCACCATTGATACTGGCTGCCATGTATAGTCTATCTTGTGCTGAAAATGGCGTTAAACCCTACGACAACAACAACCAGGCATGGGTCTTTCCAGACGCTCATTGTGCTAGGCATGCGTCTTTCTAGACGCACATTGTACATGGCATGGGCCTTTCCAGACGCTCATTGTACTAGGCATGCGTCTTTCTAGACGCACATTGTACTAAGCATCAGCCTTTCCAGATGCTCGTTCTACTAGGCATTGACCTTTACAGACACTAATTGTACTAGGCACGGGTCTTTAAAGACGAGCATTGTACTAGACATGGGCCTTTCCAAGGGAACATTGTGCTAGGCATGGGTCTATTCAGACGCTCATTGTACTAGTCATGGGTCTTTCCAGACGCTCATTTACTAGGCATGGATCTTCCTAGACGTGCATTGTACCATGTGTGGGCCTTTACAGACGTGCATTGCACTAGGCACGGGCCTTTCCAAACGCTCATTTTACTAGGCATGGCCCTTTGACGCGCATTGTACTAGGCATCCGTCTTTACAGACGAGCATTGTACTATGAATGGGCCTTTCCAGACGAGCATTGTACTAGGCATGGGCCTTTCTAGACACTAATTGTACTAGGCATGGGCCTTTCCAGACACTTATTGTAATAGACATAGGTCTTTCTAGACGCACACTGTACTAGGCATGGGTTTTTCCAGACATTCATTGTACTATGCATAGGCCTATCCAGACGCTCAATTCTAGGCATGGGCCTTTGCAGACACCCATTGTACTAGGCATTGGTCTTTCTAAACGCACATTTTACTAGGCATGGGCCTTTTAACAGTCTCGCACTGTACCAGGCCTATCCAGACGCTCATTTACTATGCATGGGCTTTTCCAGACACTCGTTGTACTAGGCATGGGTCTTTCTTAATGGACATTGTACCAGACATAGGCCTTTCTAGACGTGCATTGTACTAGGCATGGGCCTTTTCAGATGCTCATTGTAGTATGCATGAGCCTTTACAGACGATCATTGAATTTTTTATGGGCCTTTCCAGACTCACATGGCAAACTTTCGTCGATTCTTAGCATGCCATAAGCTAATGACTTGCACATATAAGTTCGACAAAAACACGACTTTGATTTTCCAAAGAGTGAAGGGGTTATTAATTTTGATCGAGACTAGACAAAATATCGTAGCTCAGGGAAATAAAGACCAACTGTCTCCTCCTAAGAAAGGATACAATTTCTCATTAAGTTTCCCGATATGTTGGGAACTTTGTTTTTTATTGATTGATAGTTATATAGTAACGAAATAATGTAGCTAATTAATGTTATGAACCTCAATAATAGTTTCATGTGTATGGCTGCATAAATATTTGCAACTAAAACGAGAACAGTTTTACACGCAATTTTTCTCAAACTCTCTCCAACCACATACACACACGCATGCACACACATACGAGAAGATGATCACATTATATAAGGGCTATGGCCCATGTAATGTGTAATTTATTTCATAATGCACACAATCAATAAGTTTAATATCAGTTGGAAAAAAAAGTTTTAAATTTCAAAAAATACTGACCTGAAATCGTGTTCCTGTATACTGGGAAATAATAAGCCTAAAAGTAGGTCACGTCAGCATAATGCATATTCTGGACTAAATTTAGAGCTTACATGACTTTGACAGTCTCTTCAATCAGGAACCAGGACTAAAAACATGTTAGTTTTGTACCCCAGAATCAATCATTGTTTACAATATATTATACTGCTATTTGGGACCTATTTGTCCTATGTTGAATTTAATTTTATATTTGTAATCACTTAAAATAAAATTTGTAAAGATCGATGTATAGATTTGATCTGTTACTTTCAAAGGCTTGCAAAGAAGACACCATTTAACAGATTTATAAATTTTACATGAAATGAACATTAATGTATAATCATATTTATTTTATTTTACATTTCTATGTCATATAATGTATGTTTTCCTATCAGCCTTAACTACGTTTATCTCAAATCTCAGTCATGGGTCTTTTGTCTTTTCTGGTTCTGTTCGC